>JAJHUR010111954.1:0-20513 GCA_027495735.1 Lutjanus campechanus | reverse complement strand
AAAAAAAAAATCCAAACCATCCCTTTAATAAGAGCGACTCTTAACGTATCGGTTAACCACAGCTGCTTTACACTTCAGTTCATTAAATCCCTGCAGCAGGACACATGCTGCGCTAATGATTCTGCAGCCTGTGACTTGAAAAGGTGCTACCACACACACCTCCACATGCACACACACACACACACACATACATCAGACTGGTCAGTTATTACCCAGCATTCTGCCTGTTCCTTGTGGGAGACGTCAGATTAGCAGGGCTCATCAACCGAGCGCATCACTGCTACCACTGCAACATTTCACTTTCTCTCTGCACATGTTGCTACATGTTGTGAGATACACTAGAATTACTGTTAGTACCACACCAGCCACATCTGTACCAGTCAAAAGTTTGGACACATCTTCTCATTCAATATTTCGTTTCTTTCTTTTATTATTTTTCTAAACTCTAGATCAATACTGGAGACATCAAAGTTATGAAATATGATATTATATGGAAACAAGGCAAAACATGTTTATGCTTTTTAAAAATCTATAATCTAAAAAAAAAATATTCCTGCACACTGTCTTCTGCACTTGCATAACAAGATTTAGATTGCAAGTGCAGAAGACGGTGTGCAGGAGTATTTTTACTTTTTATTGTCGACCCCATGATCTCCTCCTACACACATGTTGACACATGTATGCAAAAGTTTTTGCTCTTTGATATCTTAGATTCTACAAAGTAGCCACCTTTGGCACACTGTTGGTGTATTCTGAACCAAACCATCTGGGGCAAAAAAAAAAAAAAACATTTAATGAGAAGTGTGTCGAAACTTTGGATTGGTTCTGAACATGAGCCAAAATAGCCGGAGCACTCGAGAACACCCACACTGAGGTTGGTGCACTTGCATTATTAAAACAGAGCCCTGTATGGTTGGACTGACCTGACCTGACATAACAGGAAGATAAAGCACATGAAGAGGAAGTGATTACAGCACACACAGTGCGTGCAGATACTTCCATGATTAAATAATTACCTTGAGACCAAAAAATTCTGTGTTGTTGACATATTATATTACACTTTTAATTAAATAATGGGAACACACGGCAGCCCCAGGTTAGACAACAATTATATGGAAGGGGACGTGTGGTGTGTGTGGCTGCTGAACTGATCACAAACACAACAAAGCTTCCCATTTTTAAAAATGCATGACACTCTGGAGAGTAAAATTCACATTGATTAAAAGACACCCTGGAGGTGTTGTGGTGAGTGGAGCGCCTCCTCTGCAGGAATGAAAGTTCCCCCTCAGTGGAGGCTGATGAGCAGCGAGGGCACAAAGTCAGCGCCAGACGCCGCCTCGGCTCTGGTTCCACTTCGGCGGCTCATAGTTTTTGTTAGGGTTGCAGCAGGAGGGGTTGACTAGAGGGTGAGGAGGGAGAGGAGGGGGGCGGCCTTGTTGGTCACAGCTCGTAGTCGAACTTGTACTCTTGAGCCAGGTAGATCCTACGGAAGATGAGCGCGGCCAGGGCCAGAGTGAGCACCACGATGAGGACCGCCGACCCCGCGTGGCTTTCGTCCTGAGGTTGGCGAGGAGCCGGGGCGAAGGCCGGCCTGCTGGCTGGATCTCTGGCGTCTCTCTGGCCCTGCTGGCTGTGCTGCTGGGCGCGACGCTGCCGGGGGCTGAGAGGCCGACCGGCGGTGGCGGCCGCAGGGGGCCGGGGTGCCTCTTCTCCTGAGGCTGGAGATGTCTCTGCCTGTGGAGGAGGACCAGTGAGACAAAACAAGGCATTAGAGGTCAAATAATTAGCCAATTAACTGATTATGAGAACAGGAAATGACTGGTTGCTCTGTATATTCAACTGTAGATAAAAATCTAAATAAATAATAATAAAACACAGGAAGAGATTGCAGGTTCTTGTAATGAGTGTTAGTTAATCGCTACTCATATTAATGTTAATAAGCATCTTATAAGGGCTATAAGTTAATGAGCGATTAACTATGTAAGGGTTAATAATAGCACAATTATAAGACATTTATAAGTGCTTATAAGAAACCTGTTATAGACTGCTTAAGAATGTTAATGAAAACCATTCAAAGACATTTATTGAGTGAAACTAAGTCAAACTATATCACTGTTAAACCTTTGCTAAGCTTTTGTTGTCGCTTCCTTAAGATTTCTACAAACATGCATACATTTCTACAAAAGTCTGAAATAACAATTTAAAAAATCATGAGTCACAAATGCAAAATAAAGGATTAATTAACCCAAGCAAAATCAACCTCCAAAATCCAAAGTTAACTTTTAATGAGTGTATAATAAAGGATTAATTAACTTTTATAAGCATTATTCATATGTTAGAGCCCATATCCCTAAAATGCAACGTGAACTGTTAACAAGTGCATAATAAAGGGTTATTGAAACTTAATAAGCATTGTTCACAATTTAGATCCGGTACCCCCAAAATCTGTAGTCAACTGTTAACAAGTGCATAATAAAGAATTAATTAGCCTTAACAAGCACTGTTCACACCTTAGAGCTGGTACCCCCCCAAAATGAACATTTAACTGATAATAAGTGCATATTTAACCTCTAATAAATGCATAATTAGGTATTTAGAAATCTTAATGAAGTAGCAACAAAAACTCAGTAAAGATTAACAATGGTATGATAGGTAAGTTAGTTGACCTGAATGTTTGTAATTCTATTGTATAAAATTACAAGAAACGCATAATACTTTAATTAACATTCACAAACAGTCTATGAACAAGTATCTTATAAGACTGCTTATAAACATCTTTTGATCTAAAAACACACATTTATTTATCTATTTATTAAGACTTATATAGTATTACTAACACATATTAATGTTAAGCATCTTATAAGGGCTTCATTATCTATTAACTTAATGCTCACTACAAACACCTTCATATAAAGTGTTACTCCAGGAAGGAAATCCAGGCATCCCAAGATACAAACAGAAACAATGAGGAAGGAAAATGGAAAAAACGCTTTATTGTAGTGGCTGAATCATTTAAAATGCAAACATATTTCAATCACTGTCGGTCTTCTTTGGGGCTTTGAACAAACACTTAGTTCAGAGCCCACCAGGCTTTTTAATTTTCCCTTTCTTGTTGTTACTGTTTATATTTTGGAGTGTTTGGATTAATCGAGCAGGCTTTATGCCCACTGGATCCGGCTGCCTTGTGTTCAGGTTGTATACAGCTCTGTCACGGCTGTGTCATGGTTCTAAGGTGCGCTGACAACATTTCAGGAGCAGAGCATCTGTTTTTCTTCACATACATTTCTAATATAGTTTACAGTTGTTCTGCAGCTCATTCCGATGTGCAATGCTGTGTGGCTGTAATTTACTTGGTTTATTTTCCGCATAGTGCAGCACAAAAAGCCCACAAAATCTATAAATGCATATATTTCACTGTTTGGGCCTTCTGTCCCCACTAAGCCAGCCTTTTTCTCACCCTAAAACAGAGCTTTTGCAAAGTAATGACAGACCTGCCCAGTGAGGGTGGAGGATGTGTGGCAGTAAAGTTGCAGTCCATCGACATCAGAAAAATGGGCATGTAAGTCATTTGCACGAACAGCTTATTACAACCTATATTTATGTTTATTGTTAGGCAGCGACCTCTAGTGGCTGTAGTAATTATAACAGGAGCAGCATAAAGAGCTAGAAAGAAATTACGATCTTTTTCCTAAACCTAACCAAGTAGTTTGGGCTGTTTAACCTAACCTAACCTAAGTCTAACCGAAGTCCACACTTCCCCTAACATTATATAACTGAGCTGACTCACAAAGGACACTGCCCCCTGCCCTCCCTAACGGTCAGTCAAGAACATACCTACAGAAACTCTCATCCAGCAGTTATCAGCTCACTTCAGATCCAACAACCAAACACCGAAGGCGAAAAATACCATTCTGCTGCAGACTGAACAGAAAAAGCTGTTTCTCCAGTGAGCTGATAGATCACCGTCCTCTGGCTCTGGTGGCTCAAACAAGTCTTTACAAGACCAATAAAGCTACTAAAAGGAGCGTGCATGTTTCAGGTGGTTTTCAGGTTGTAGTGGTGTTTGACACTGAGACAGCAGAGTGGACACGCCCCCAGTGTTTCAGAGCAGATGATTTTGAAACCAGATATTATATACTTTTATTTATACTATACTTTTTAATGATTCAAATTTGTCTGAGTGGTTAATAACACGTGGGTGGTGTGACAAACTCAGCACATATAATAATTATTGCTTTACGCAGTCTTTAAGATCCAGTACGCCTGTCACTGCTACTCTCGAATGGTTATATATCAACCTTTTCTGTCGTCTAGGTGTGAAGATGTGTTGCAAGGTTGAGAAGACAGCCTTCTGCTGCCTCCTGGGATCAGTCATTTTAAGTGTCAATCTAGCTGATCAAATACCCCAGCTGTTGTCATAAACCTCTATTTACATTGATTCTGTCAGGCAAAGTAATTCTCACAGAATAATGATGTGATCAGCAGCGCAGCCAACAACTTGGAAATGACTGCCAGCTAAAAGGTAATCACGATCAAATCACTATCAATTCTCATTCCGGCGAGAGAAACTGTGTAAATAAGGAAAATGAAGTCATGACTGGCTGTATTACAACGCAGCCGACTGTTTCCGGGAGCTGCAGTGGAGCCAGAGTGCGATGCAGATGCTGGGCACCGGCTTTCAAATTTGATAACTGTCATTCTGAAGCGAAAATGTCAAAAACGAACCGACAGTAAATCAAATATCTTTGACTTCTGAACTGGTGGTCGGACAAGACATGACATTTCCGGGAACACTGATGATTTTCCACTATTGTCTGACATTTTCAAACCCAGACAACTGATTGAGTAATTGAGATTACATTAATCAATCATGTAAATCATTAGTTGCAGCCCTATTTGGCATCAATACGCCCAAACACTGCATCACAAACTCATAGTAAAAGTAGTGTTTACACACAGAAAAATGAACCCTGTGAACAAATTTTTCCAAATTTGCGTTTGCTTCCACCAGAGACGTGATTTTTCTTTCAATGCAACTTCACAGAAATAATGTGTAATTCATGAGCTTCCTTATGACGCACATTAAAACCTACTCCCATTTCAGCATAAATACTTGGTGTTAGAGTTCGTTACACATCAAATTTATGATGCTCCTGCTCATTTAAAGTGACCAGTGCTGATGGAATGAGTCCTCTCTGGAGGACAGCAGGCTGTGAGGGGGATGACTAACCAATGAGCACTGCTGATGGGCTCAGCTTTTACACAGAAAACATACATTTCACCCAATTAGAGAATGGCTGGAGGGAGCCTGCACAAACTGTTGAGAGGCAGTAAACAGTACACAGTTACCCCCACATTCCTCTGAACTCTGTGAGCAGCAAGGCAGTGTGGGATACCGTGGGCTGGCCTGTCTCATTCTGGATGAGTTTTAAAGTCTTGAGCGGCAGATGGCGAGTCCTATTTTTGACGTGGCCCTCCTCCTCAGTTTATCCAAACTCAGAAACACTAATCTAAGTTGACCCTCCTCTCTGCTCCTTCAGACTCTGTCGCTGTGGTTCTGTGGGTAGCAGCTGGCGCCAAAATCAATCCTCTTAGGCAACAAAGCTCGGCCATATCATCTGAACTGGTGAAAAGAAGCCGTGGAACCTCAGGCTTCAAGCTACCATAACACATCCACTATGATGTTAAGAGAGAGCACTGATGTGATTTCACACACTAACTCGGTGCAACCAATACAGCTGGCACAGTGCTGCTCTACAATCATGCACAATCACTTCCTTCCATACACATTCAAATGACTGTGGAGCTCAGTGGGATGTCGGCAGGTGATGAAGCGTGCCGCCAATTAAAAGGGACAATGTGAAAGATGGGTAATTGACTGCATGCACACAGCAATAAATAATCTGTGGAGCTTTAGAACACCCACTGATCTGTCCAATACTTGGGAGCTTAAATGGAGTGAAAAACAAATCGCAGAATGCTGAAGACAGGTCTGTTTTTTTTAATTATGCCAAACATCGGGAGGAGGAATCAGCAAAGCTTAAATAATCCTTAGCAACTGAGTTGCATGTCAGTGAATGAGATTTATAGTTTAGTGGTGTGTAAGTCTTCAGTGATTTAGGTTCGGAGGTCTGTCCCTCCTCAAAATTCAGTGGCTTCTCTCTATAGCAAGGATTTAGCTATCACGCAGGAAGAGACCCACTGTAGAGGACAAAAGCGACACCAGCGAGATCAGGGATGGGAATTGAGAACCTGTTCCAGCTGAGAACAGGTTCCAAAATGTCAGATCCACTGGAACTGTATGCCTCCGAGCTTATCAATTCCTTTGATCAATGCTGGCATGGAATCAAGAACTAGTTCCAGTCGAGAACAAGTTTCGAATTGCCAAATCCATCTGAATTAGGGGTGTCAGGATTCTCCAAATCCACAATTTCATTTGACCTTGGATTGTAAGGTCACAACTTGATTTGATTTGATTTATTTATTTATTTTTGGCTATATCATTTTTAGACAATCGAGCCTTGATTTGTAAAGATCAACAGATCATTGGTTTTATGTCCTGACAGCTCTCATATACATTTTAAATTTCTTCTTCTAAAAAACAGAAAAGGTCTATATGGTGTCAAGTAAGAGATCATGTACAGTGAGCAGGTCATTATTGTGAAATAAATCCCAACAGGATGATGCAGGATCCCGAAGTGGTTTATTTCACAATAAACCTAATTTTGATTGCTTTTGGATTTAATTTTGCAAGTATGACACCCCTAATGGGAATCGCATGCCTTCAAGTTTATCAATTCCTCTTATCGATGCTGGCATGTAGGGATGGAAATCGAGAAGTGGTTCCAGTTGAGAACCAGTTTCAGTTGATCCATTGATCATATTCCTCTGAACTTATCAGTTCCTTTTATCAATGCCGGTATGTTTTTCATCAAACTTTGCGTCTATGCTGCTGGAAGAAACGGTCCAAAGTGTGGCTTCATTTCAGAAAGAAAGATGGCAACAGTGCTACATGTGATGCCTGTAAAATAATCATTTCAAGTAAGGGTGGAAACACCAGCAATATGCTGAAACATCTTGCTGTGGCAGGCCTTAATGTGTCTCTTCAGGTTTGTGGTTGCCTCCCTTCTATTCTCATCTTCATTGATTTTAATTAAAAATGGTGTCAAATATCAAATTGTTTCTTTTCCACAAGCCCTGCTGTGCCATTGGTCATTATTGTTAACTAAACAGTATGTAAAAAATACATAACTAAAAGAGTCATGGGTTAACATACAGGTCCAACCCCCCCTGTTAAAAATTAACAAATTGCCCACTGGGTAGCAGTACACAGCAGGTAGCTGTAATGTCTGTAAAATGGTCATTTTATTTCAGGGCGTAAACAGCAGCAATATGCTGACTGAAACTATTTTTTTTATTTTTAAACACAACATGGATTTAAATTCAAGGAATGTCATATATTTTACACTGCACACATGAGAGGAACTGCTTCTCAACTGAGCAGCATGTTCATTACAGAGAGTCAATATCCTGTTATGATAACATTAGTGCCAAGCAGCGCAGGCTTATCAGAATTTTTCTTTGACTAAGTAAACCAAAATGGAAATGAAGGCTGTACAAATATTTTGGTTTCAAATTAAACAGCAGTTAAAGGGTGTAGTTTTTTTTTTCTTTTACACACCTGAGTCACATGCATTCCCTTTTATTATACTCCGTGTTCAGACTCAGATATTGAAACAATTTCAATGATGCCGAAAACCTGTGAAGGCCTACTTTCTTCCATGGAGAATTATCGGGAATCAATAGTAGAATCAATGACGGCACTGGTATAAAAATCTGATCAATTCCCATCTCACTGTGGGATCTTCACAGACTAGAGAGAAATGGAAATGTGCAAGCCCTTTCTGTACCATGCACACTGCCTTTCAGTCAATGGAACCTAAACTTTTTCTTTTGTGTGCCTCGTTCAAAGCCAAAAACATTTCAGGCACCACTGACATGGAAACTGAATATTGGGAAAACTAGTAACCAAAGAAGCCGAACTGAATTTCATTGACGACCTATCATCTAGAACAGAGGTTCCTAAACTCCTTTTAGACCACAGCAGTCCTTCAAAACCCAACCCATGTATGATGATTATCGGTTTAACAATTTAATTTAATAACATTAGATTATATCAAGTTCAATAAAATAGGCCTATTCAAATCACTCAGAATAAAATTCCAAGTGTGCTCTGCAGCTTTAGAGATAAACATTTAACTCAAGATAAACAATGAATATGATCAAATACACTCATGTTTTCTTCAAAATTAGCTTCTATTTTATATGTACAAGGATAAATAAGATGTGATGTGGCTGTTTATGTGGGGAGAGAGAACAAAACCAGCAGGGGCGACTGCACCGACAGGTGCTTCCTTGTTTTGTTTTCATGTTATACCAGGGATGAGAAGGTCAGATCACAGATATATGATGCTGGGAACAAACTGTGAGCTTTGTGGTGTTGAGCCTGGTTTGAGTTTGGTTGGGGAGCTCAGATTCAGTCCTGTCAGGCTGCACTGAGGGCTGACATGTACTCGTTTCTTTGAGCTCTGTGGGCCGTGTCAAATCCTTCCAACGCTGCTTTTGACCATCACAACTTTTTTTTGTCGGCTGAGCTCCTGAAAAACTCGCTCGCCTGAAAGTGTGTTGTCTATGAACAGCTTCATCCTTAAAAAGTTAGTAACTGTACCATAATAGTATACCATAAATAATTTATTTTTGTTGAAAAGGATCTATTAATTTGGTATTGAAAAATTATTGTTCAGGAGCCAGTATTGAAGCCAAGGTATTGGTACCAGTATCAACAATATTTGAACAATACCCAGTTCTATCCATAGACACTTGTTTTTCCAGAAAATTTCTTTGTCATGATATTTATTAAGGGTGTAACAATCCATCAATCTGGATCTAAATCAGCAGTGTGAGAATATAACCAAACAGTGCTGTTAGATAAAATATTGAGGAAACGTGATGAATGTGGTCCCTAATTTGTTGCTCTCGCTACAGTAATATTAGCTGCTCTGTTTCATCAATATTAGGCTGAAATTCATTAGTGTTTTTCTGTCAGAGTGACTTGAATCATAGGTAAGAAAGAGTATAAATATTACATGTAATTTGTTAAGCTACGAGTAGAGAAAAATTCGCTGTGCTAAATCATAAAATGACCATGATATGTCATCAGAGATTAAGGAAACATGCTAAATTGAAATACTGGCTTCTCTGACAACAACACTACAGCCAGCAAGTTCTCCTTTGAAATTTCCATTGCGGTCAGAACGTCTGTTTTTTTTGTTTTTGTTTGCCAGTTTCATGTTTATTAGAGTTAAAATTAATGCTGAATGTTCACCAAATGAGTTACTGTCTGTTTATGAGTCATAAGAAATCATTAATAATCTTTTAGAAGGAGTAGATGTTTATAACTGTTAAACTGAGCAATATGTTCATGAAGACTTGCAGCCACTGAACTCCAGAGTGTGTATTTTCACAGCATTTGGCTTTTGTTTTCAGGATAATGGGCTTCATTTTCTATTGACAGACAATTAGCAGAACTACTGATCAACTTCTCATTTGTCAAAACACAATGTTGCGTGTGTTGCCCTCATATAGGTTCAGTGTCCCCACAGGCTGAGCTTTGAGTCTGGTGAGGAGGAGCAGGAGGTAACAGGTTGCTTCAACCATAGATTGTATATTATATAGGGATTGAACCTATTTCATATACCACCTCTGGCTCCAACTATTTGAACTGCAGTACTCATTTTTGATTGATCGCTCATTTTAACTACCTGAGTTTTTGAGTTTTTATAGACACACTGCTCTCGGTGGGGTGTGTGGGTAGATCAGTTGGTAGAGCGTACGCTCCATGTACGGAGGCTGTGAGTCCCTCTGCAGCGACTCCTGCCTACGGCCCTTTGCTGCGTTTCATTCCCCCACTCTCTTTCCCTGTTTCCTGTCATATCTTCAGCTGTCCTATCGATTAAAGGCCCAAAAAGCCCCAAAAATATATTTAAAAAAAAAAAAGAAAAAGAAAAAAAGAAAAGACACACAGCTCTCCTGATACACTCTTGATGAGCATTCATCTTTTCTCTGGTCCCAGCTGAATCAGATTCAGGTGGACTGCGAACAAATTTTAAATGACTCTTTTCCTGTGCCTGTTGCAATGCAATTCAGCAATTAGTGTTGATATTAGCCACATCTGTGTTTGTGTGAGAATTTGGATGTTAGGCAATGAACCATGCTGGTTGTTTGGCATGGTTGAGCCTACAAATCACATACACTTTCAATTATTGTGGGCAATTTTCCAAAACATACCTCAGAGGACAGTTTCCATTTATTACAACTTGGGTCTTATTTTCTTGTTTTTGCCATCAGTTAAGAAAAACATTCTATTCACCGCTGCTCATATCTGGGAACAGGACGACATTGTTTAAAAAAAGTCTAACTTGTCCTTACCATGTGTGTAACACTACCTGACTGCACTGTGATGGACGTGGACAGTGAGGGCAATCATTTTACCATTCACCCTAAGTTCATAATAGATCTGACTCACTTTCTGATTGTTTCACTGCATGCACTTCTTCCTCTTACCACATTTCTATCTCACCAAATTCCAGGTTCCATCAATTACCTTGTTAAATATAATGATATCATAATAATACAGAGGTAAGACACAATTTGCACAGAAGCATAATTATATTCACTTTTAGGGTGATTTCCTGGATTCTGGAGGGTTTATTATTCATTTGGATGGATCGCTATTGTTTGTTACCAAGGTAACAACTACTATTCGTGGGAACAGTGACTGGCTTTACTACTAGGGTCTGAACGCCTTTGCAGATTAAAATGATTAGCTTAGAAATTCATTAATTTTATAATTATCTGAATCATTATTTTTTTCTGTCAAAATTTAAAAATGTGCTGCTTTGCCTCTGATGCAGCCAATACTCTGTAGTCTTGCTCCAGGCAGGGTTCAACATCAATGTTTTTTGTTTTTTTTCAGTTGCTGGATCTGGCAAGTGGGTCAGAAATCTACTTCCCCAAAGTAAATTTTTACTTGCCTCTGTACAAACTGTTTTACCTTTTAGCTGTTATCAAATAATAAAGATCAAAGTTAATTTTACAACAGTTAGTTCCGACCAAGTAATTTGATTGGACAAGAGGGAGTCCATGAGTGCTTCCAGTTCAGGAAGCAGCACTGGGACTTTTAACTTCATGTATCACTTTACACTTTACAGGTGTTCTAATAACTGC
Source organism: Lutjanus campechanus (assembly GCA_027495735.1). Lineage (NCBI taxonomy): Eukaryota > Metazoa > Chordata > Actinopteri > Lutjaniformes > Lutjanidae > Lutjanus > Lutjanus campechanus. The sequence continues at coordinate 9,227 of JAJHUR010111954.1, read as the reverse complement.
TACAAATGTTACAGTGAATAGCAGGTAGAGACCACAGTCAGGAGGACACAAGAACAGCAGTTTGAACAGCTTTTGACTTGTTAATCAGGCGATTTACATGCATAAGTATTATGGTTACAGAATGATTTGCATTTTTATAATCTATACATGACTTAAACACATGAATTATACGATTGTTCCTCCTTAAATCTGCTAAAATAACATACCTGCTATCATTAAGTCCTGTGGTTGGTTCATTTGCTTTCAGATCACAAACGAACTGCACCAGGGTCTGTTTGGAAGCGGACAGAGACCCAGCTTTTCGAGCGGTCTCGTTCTGGTTGTTTAGTCCACACCAGGGTGAGTTTCAAAAAATTAAATAGGGACATTCAGTCTCTTAAGAAGTCTGAGCTGAATACAGCCTTGAGGCAGTTTTATCAATCCACTGAGACAACTAGGCTGTGGAACTCTAATGCGGTAACATGTAGACCCACACAAAGTAGCTACTGAGCTAATGTTGGGCAGGGAAATGTTTGTGTTGCTTGGCAACAGTCTGGTCTCAGTCCAGTGGCAAAACTGGTGGTGTGCTAGTGGAGCCAAAAACAAGCAAACAAACAAAGAAATCATAATCTGTTGTTTCTTATTACTGTTAAGTAATAAATGTCGCTTGTAGAACTGTTGTATAAATGTATCATCATAGCTGTGATTATATCTTGGGCCGAATCATAGCTGTGCTGATATTCAGTACAACAGCACTCCCTCTCGGGTGATAGTGCTTTATTGTCTTGTTTGACCAAGGACTGCAATGTCTATAAAATGTCAGAAAATAGTAAAAAAAAAAATGTCCATCACAATTTTTCAAGTTCCAAGGTGATGTCTTTAACTGTCTCATTTGTAAACCTAAAGAAATTCAGATTAATATGATTAAAAAAAGGAGCAAACGTGGGAAATCTCTATATCTGAGAGGCTGAAAATAGCATTTTCTGCCATTTTGACAAATTACTTTAATCTTTAATTAAAAATAATTTAATGGTTTGACTCTTTCTTTCACCACTTGTCCTGGTGGGCAAGTGAGTTGTCAGATTTACTTGTCCGACATGGCCTAGTACCTGCCCTGGGCAATCAGGCAATCCTTACTGTTGAGCCCTATCGACAGCACTATCTGACTGCTGAAGCTGTCACGAGTAACAGCCCATCAACACCGAAGGCTACTGTGCCACAGATGGACAGGCACAAGAGGTGGGCATACGCAGACAGGAGCTGCTCCAGTGAGCACGCAGAGCTGTGATCTGATGAGACGGCAGCAGATATTGCTGAAGTTTCAATAAGCATCACAATCTGATAACATTTTTCTACGATGCCCACTTTCCCAATAACACCACTGAAATTGCCCGTATGGCCATAAGGCCGGGTGGCCACGGCAATTTATGAGAAGAACAGAAGCTGTCTCGTAGGAGAGCATGCTGAGCAGCCCTGCTGCTGCTGAATTTGGACAACAAATCGAGGGACTTTGAGAGAAGGGTTCAAATTTTGATACAAAAATAAATTTCACACACACACAAAAAAATCCTACTCAAAGCTTTCTACAACTTCTTTTTAAAAACATAATTTCAAACTTCTCTTTTGCAGCATTTAGTTAAACATATGCTTAAAGGCATTTAAAAAGTTTTGTAGTGGAGTTTGTGTCAATCTAAGATTCAATTTTACTGCTAATGTATATTGGCTTAAAATATTATAACATATATTAGTATATTACAGTATACTACAGTACTGTAGGAGCATGTTAGTGAGGCTTGAGATGTGCTTGAGCTGATTAATCCAGCAGAGTAAACAATTCAGTCGATAAACTCAGCTGTATTATCACAACAACAATATAGCCTTGTTAAAATGTATAATATTAATGAGGGTGACTATGTTTTCGCTGCGATGAATTTTCATAGCATACAGGCATGAAGTGGCTGGCAGGCAGAAAAGCCATCTAAACACAATATAGTGCGAAATGGTTGGCAGTGATTTTACATCTCTGTTCTGGAGATTCTGGAGGTGGTGGGCTGGCTGCAGGCAGCTTTATGCGCTGTCCTGTGTAACCCCAGAGTGGCAGTTTCACACCTACCTGTTCAGCCTGGGGAGCGTCAGCAGCCTCCTGGGCTGCAGATGTGGAGGTGTCTCCCTGGGTGAGTGTCGAAGGCTCGCTTTCTGCACCTCCACTCTCACTCGCCTGTCTGGATAAACTAGACTCTGCCTGCACGAGCACACAAGGAAACAGCAGTCATCCACAGATATAGATGATGATACACGATAAAAATGTCACATTTACTTCAACAAACAGTATGTGATATTTAATCTGTTATGGTGGCTCTTTTCAGATCATTTTGTCCAGAATATTTACCCGTTAAACATTCTGGATGTCTGTACTGTGGGCTGACAGACTAATTAAACTTCTGGTTAGATGTCTCTGGTTGTCATAGCTACTATAAATGCTCAAATAAAAGCCGGTACGAAAGCAAGGAAGGAGGATCTTAACTAATAGCAGAGGATGTGACACGAATGAATAGGTCAGTTTCTTAATGAAGGTCAGTTTTAAAAAGCTGCAGAGTGGTTACTATAATAATTCTATTATTAATTCTAATTCTAACAGTGCAACAACACAGTCATGTTATAGTAACACTTGCTTCCACTTAGTTGCGGTTAAGTTTTTTAATCATAATTAAGCTGCTCTTAATGAACCTCAACACCTCCTGTATCTGTTGGATGATGCCCTGAGAGACTTTTAATGTCAAACATTTGTGCAGGAAGTGTAAATGTTTCACTGACAGTAGAAAAAATGAATGCAAATGGATTAATTAGAGAATGAAACCAGTACTTCTGTATTATTCATCGTGTTTATTATATTCTGTATACAGGTATTTTAGAACAGTGAATAATCAGACCTCATGGTGAGATTATTTTGTTAACTGCTGTTTCCAAAAATCGACTTTGAAGCAGCACCATGCATGAAGAACGCAGAAAAAGGAAGACCATTGTTGATTGAAATGGTGTCATGTCACAATAAAAGCATATCAGGAGAGTGTGTGTTGAGTTTCATTAGCAGTATCTGTCACTGAAAAAAAATGACCAGACTAAAGAAAAATAAATAGAGTGAGAATGAGAGCATCATTTAAGTTAAAAACGAAACTCAAGGGCAGATTGTTGAGTATGACATGACTGTGTGACTGTGTGTTACTGATGACGAATGTTCCATTTGAATGCACAGAAAACAGCATCGACTGTTAATTAAAACAGGAGCAGGAAATGGAAAATAGGAAGAATTCTAACTTAAATACAAATGTCAACATCAAACATAGTGATAAAATGGGAAATTATAAGCCTTTTTCAAATTATGTCCTCAGACACTATTTGGGAGTATTTTAATAATTTACCTAGAAGTGTGATATGAGTTAGGAGCGGGCGATATGGCCATATGTCAGAAAATGGTTTAAAATGTCGATCAGTGTTTCCCAAAGCCCAAGATGACGTCCTCAAATGTCTTGTTTTACTCACAATCCAAAAAGATTCAGTTTTCAGCAAAAAAACTAAAAAAAGATCACATTTAAGAAGCCGAAATTGACTTTTTTTTCTTTAAAAAATTACTCAAACCAATTTATCAATTATCAGTACAGTTGGCGATTAATTTAACAATAAATTAATAATTGATTAAGCATTACAGCTTTATATACATAGATACAGTAACTGTTCTGTAAATTCAGTTGAAATGGTTTAAAAGAACCATAATGTACCGAACTTCATCATATTTGATCATTTTCTTCTTTTATTTGGAACTTCCAAACAAACGGTTTCATTCTCCTCCTCCGTGTTTCCTTGTCACTCTCTTCTTGAGCGGTGGTTGGCAAACTATTACATTAACTGCCAACTATTTTGATAATTAGTTAACCGTTCTGAGTCATTTAAGAAAATGGTTATGTTCAAATGGGGCCGTGCCCACTAAACGTCCCACTCATGTCGCGTTCACGACATCGTAAACTTTTCTATTCTCTCCAAGTCCACGATGTTCTGGTCACAGCTTCAGTGTCATAATTACGAGTTCCATTCGAACGCACCAAAAAACAAAAACAAAAAAAAAACTCAATTCTCTGATTTCAGCTTCTCAAATGTGAATATTTGTCACCTCAGGCTTTGGGAAACAGTAATCAATATTTTTCTCCATTATTGATTAATAAACTATTTGATTTATGGAGGAAATGATCAACAGATTATTTGTTAATGAAAACCGTTGTTCGCTGCAGCCTGAAATATGAGTAAATTGAAATAGGTAAAAGATTCATAATGGTTTATTGTCCAGCCCTGACATGTCACAGTGCTGAGCAAATCAGCTTTTTCAGCAATGAGCAACAGCAACGAGCATTTCTTTGTAGCTCGTGCTGTCAGCAGCTCTTTTGCTTTCAGGGTTAAACCTCTGACTGAACTGTGAATCAAACGTGACTCATGCAACAGCCAGTATTTGTACCTTGAAGTTGATTTGCTGGGCCAGTTCTTTAGCCTTGTGGTCCTCTGCGCTGGGGTTGCTGTTGGGGGTCAGAGCCAGGAGGGCGGAGCGCATGGAGCAGCCGCACGTCTCGCAGCAGAAATCCTGGGACCTGCCAGAGAAGGGACGGTACATGGTGAGATCACCCTGCCCCAAGAGAACCTCTCATTCTACACAACATTCAGAGTCCTTCATTTTAAAAAAAAAGAAAAAAAAAGTCGCTCGTGACTGTGTCAGGCCATTTGCTGAATAACCACGTCCACTGTTGGAGCGAACAACTTGCTTCGCAAATGAAAATGTAAAATGACATGGTTCAGTAAGAAAATAAATGACCTGTTAATTATGAACAGCACCCAGCATTAATGTTCTGGCACTCTTGTCACAGCGTGTCAGGTTTACCTGCCAAGTTAACTGAAAAATGAACCTGCCAGACTTTTTAACGGCAACCCTGTACAATAATTACATTTTTCAGTGTTATGTCACACCACCTGTATGCAATTACAAGGTGGCTCATGCTTGTAATTCATCATTAAGTGCAATCACGTTTAAAATACAAGACGTGTTCCTCGACATCCAGAGCACGGATCAAGACTGGCGTAGTGCATTAGCTGCAACACCTTATCGCAAACGCACAATGTCACAGCTGTGCTTAAAGGAAAATTCATTTTTTTTCAACCTGGATCTTCTTCTCATAATGTATCCACTCTGTCTGTGGGTCTTGCTAGGTGCTCCCTCACCACTAGTGTACAGATTTGGGAACCATGACTCAAAATAGCATATATCTGGGCAAGCAGAGCATTTTAAGTTCACACCAATCAGCCGCCTCCAGGGCTGAAAAATAAGGCCAAGATTTACACAGAATTAGTGATTATATTTGGGACAAAAATACTTTTAATTGGGATGAACTTTTTGGACTCAATAACCATAATGCTTAAAACAAAATACTTGCATGGAATCCTGAGTGTGGCTGCCAGAGAAGTAATTACAAGGAAATGGCTTAAGCCAGAAACACCATCTATAGAGGACTGGAACAACATCACTTATGAAATATTTATAATGGAAAGAATCACCGTCTTCATGAGGCTTCAGGACAATAAATTTGAGGAAACTTGAGAGGAGTGTAAAATGTATATTTCCCCAAAGCACCCTTCTTTTATTACATTTGTTTATGCACTTTACATATGTATATGAGTATGCAAATGTGTGTGTATTTATATGTATAATGTATGTGCATCTGTGTATATATATGCTATTAAAAATGTTTTATGTTTTTTTTCTGTTCTCTCATATGGAAAAACACCCTATTCTGGTTCTATTTGTGCGTTCTATAGTTATACTGTAAAATGCTGGAAAGCAGGATCACTTTGTGAAAGTATTCAACCAAAGACTGTGCAAACTGCTGTGATTATGTGATTACAAATAAAGGTAAACAAAATCCAAAAAACAAAACAAAAAAACAAACAAACAAAAAACAAACAAACAAACAAAAAAAAACAAAGAAAAAGAAAAATGAAGCCAATATGGAAGTGTGCAGTATGCAGTTCCTTGATTGGCCAATTGAGGCTTATTGACAGCAATGTCCAAAAAATAATTTTGGTCTCTACAGTTCATGACAACTGTAAAGGGGGTTAATTTATATATAACTCATCTGTTTCAATTATATTGCTGCCTAAAGTTATGCATAATTAAGAGCGTGGATGTTTCGTGCTCCGTGTGATGTCTTTTTCGTGATGTTGTGTTCTCAAATCTCAATGGACAAATACTACACTACACTAAACTGACTTTTGATTAACTTTATTTATTCAGCCTGACTTCGTGTTCAGAGTTTGGAATTCTTAACAACCATTGTCCTGAACTGAAGTTCTTTTATTTAAAATCATAGATAATTAGTATGGTTTAATAACTTTGTTTCAGTAACTCACATCACTTAATTGACTAATTCTGGTTGGCGATTTAAGTTTTGCTAGTTGTTCTCTGCACTTTTATCTGAATAAAATAATGAAATCACCCGAGGCCACAATCAGTTTTCATTATTAAGAGGTACAGGCAGCATCACTCGCTGTGGACCCCTTTTGTTTTTGTTCTCATTATTCTTTCTTGCTTTCTTCTGCTTATGATAATTTTTTATCTTTAAAGAGTGTTTGTGCAGAAAAACCATAAGACCTAGAAACACAAAGACTACCAAATTCAGGCCACTGCTCAGGCTACATCTAATGACTTGAGTTGACCTCAAGGTGGCACTGTAATAATCAGGTTTACTCTTTTTGCAATTATCTCCCAAACAGCTTGCCTAGATTCAAAATTCATTCATTACTTTGAATTCTTGAGTCATCTGCATCTGGTCTTCTGCTCTAAAAATATTGAATTTCATGATTTTTCGCAATCTTCACTTGGACCCTAATAATTGCCACTTGCAGATGTTTATTTTAGTCACTGGTTAAGTTACTGTCTCTTGTTTATTTTCAACTGTGTGATTAATAAATATGTCACTGCAAACAGTAGTGCAAATCAGGGGTGTAAGAAACTATCAAATATTGGCGATGGAAATTGATATATGCAAACTATGACCATATCTCATTGTTAGCACTGCTCTAACCAATAAGTGTCAAGTGATGTATGTGACCCACGGACATCAACTGCAGTTGACACAGAAGCAGTACTGTAGAGATGCAAGAAATTTTGTCAGAGTTTAAAAGATGTAAGGTTTGGTATTTCCTGAAGCTGACTTACAACAACCTGAGTGACTTATTTACTTCCACAGCTTCGATTGCTCGATGGTTTCTCAAACTGGCGGAAAGGACATCAGTGAGCACAACATCTGATCTAATTATTCTTTAATCTAAATCCAATTTGCCAAACCCAAACCTTAACCCCTAAAATCAAGTCGTCAAACAGCCCCTTGAAGAAGAGATGACAGCTCAATCTCCACTGCGGCGGTGTAAACACAAACAAACACAGTCCACCAGGCAGCCAATCAACGGCGAGTGTGTCGTCGTCTCACCATCAAAGAAAGAGAGCGCAGACAGAGAACTCTGAATTACTCAGAAGTTTAAAGGCTACATTTCACAAAGTTAGCAAACTGTGCAGGGGGTGGCTCATTGATTTATCTGCCAGAGAAAAACGTACTGGTGCTCGGCCAATGGTAATTTGGCATCTTGATAATGAAGCCATAAAGATTTTCAGATTGAGTTGCCCATACTTTTCAGGGATGTGTCTCACTGCTGTAAACAAGCTGGCAGAAAACCAACCTTCAAAAGCTGTATGCATCTACGTGTTTAAGGGTGAGTTTCTGGCATTGGCTGTCTGTTTGTGCTGCTGGCTGCTTCACACTGTATCCTCAGCTGACAGGTTTGTTTTTGCTTTTGCCACCTGTGGCACATTTCACATGCCAGGTCTCTGCTCAGGGTTTAGACGGATGCATGCAACTTAGCGCCTTCATGTCAGTCCTGACAGTGGGGTTCAGCGCAATATTGCTAAGAGAGGGATCAACACAGCTGCTTAGTGCAGTGATGTGGAAAAAACATAAAAACGCAACACATAAAAGAGGATTCTGTGGATTTGTCTTAGAAAAGCTAATCGTCCCTTGCAGCAGCTAATGGACTGATGTTACAGCTGTGAAGAGGAGGGATGAATCATGCTCTGAGGAACACCACATTAGCAGTACAGAGCTCCTCGGGCTAAAGGTGGCATGGATAGATTTGGATACATTATGGTATTAAATGATCCAAATCAGTCTTCCTCTGCAGCCAAATTGAAATTGGATTCTATTCAATGAAGTTAAGATGTAGCTGGGGATGAAGCTGGGCTTATTAGGCATCAGACATTTTGGAAGGCGCAGCCAATGATCTCTACGCCTCAGGTCATCACGTCACTGGACTATGACAGCTTTAACAGGCAGTGTACGTGTCCAAAAGCAGACGCCACGCAGGCAGGCTCCGTGGTTGGTTGATGGTTGCTCACATGAATGACTGTTTGAACCCTTTTAGGCAAAAGTGCAGATCATCAAGAACACATCGGAGCTTGAAGAGAAATGCCAAAACTGGAGATCTGGCTTGTAAAATCTCAGATGCACACTGAGAGGACAGCAGCATGTTTGAGATGTTGTGCCAATCACTGGTTTACAAGGTTTGTTCCTGCAATTTCAGTTCATATCTGTTGTCAATTAGTGGCACAAAGGTTTATGAGCATCAGGATGCTTCAAGCAAAGTGCTTCTCAGATTGTCCAACAGCATCTGAAACTCCCTTTCCCGTGTTGGAACATCTGATTTAATTTGGCTTAATGCAGTCCTGACAGACTTTAATCCTGGTTGAATCTTGTAAAGCACCTGCTGACTGCAACTGGTGGTTGGTGATAGGGTTGGGCCGATGGACAACACCATCATCTACTGCAATGGCTGGCAGTCATTGACCACTGAGCCCTCTACCATCGTAACATCTTGATTTAAAAGCCTTCTGTGTTTGTGGAAGTGTGTCCCCTCAGAGCTGCCAGTTACCAGTTGTTGCCTAGGTCCCGTTTTTTTTGACATGTGGAAGAAGAAGTGAAAAGAAGCTGTTGTTGCTGTTCTATTGCTGCACTAAGTTGCCATGTTGTGTTTATAATTTTCTTTTAAATTAGGGCTGTCAAAATTAACGCGTTAACGCGGATTAATCCATCATCATGATTAATCTGATTAAAAATTTTAACGCAATTAACGCATCTGCAGCGCAGAATGACTCAAAGTCCCTG
>JAJHUR010111953.1:27343-42578 GCA_027495735.1 Lutjanus campechanus | reverse complement strand
GTGTGTGTGCAGGCATCTGTTATCTATTAGCATGTTCACTATTATTCTCCTTAAATTGAACCGTATCACTAGACTCCCCAAGGAGGACAATTAAAGACATTTTTATGAACAGAAACTAACCTTTTGCTGTACGTCTGTCTGGTACTCATCCTGAAAGCGCCACATCTCCCTTTACTTCCTCAGTCGTTTAGTGGATGGTACAGTTCTCCTTTCCTGAGACCAACCCAGACTCACTTCTTTAATTTAAGGGTTGAAACCAGCCACCCGTACCTGTTGAAAAAAGTAATTTTCTTCTACGTTTTCCTTGTAGGGTCTCTTCAGAATAGCTGCCGGAGCTTCAAAACTAAAAAAGCTCAAAGCAGCGCTGGACTGCTCCACCTCGCAGCTCGAGGAGTTCTACTCTGATCCCCACGCCGTCGCTGGTACAACCTCTTCTACAAATCCACAAAAAGTGAAACCATCTGGTCCAGATAATTTTCTCATAGCTTTTCTTCTCATACACAGGAGCCCTGAAGTCCTACCTCAGGGAACTTCCTGAACCTCTAATGACTTTTAGCCAGTACGACGAGTGGCTACAAGCCTCCAAGTAAGAAAGCACCCACGCAGAGACAGACATGACTCTTTTAATATCCTGTAAAACACACTCACTCTAAGCTATAAGCATTAATCACACACTTGAAGCAGTGTGTGCTCTCAGGTTGCTTTAGATATTAAATAATATTTGTTTTCATTTAAAAAAAAAAATGCGTCTGGGCTGCCTTAAAATTTTAAGTTGACTGAATTTGAAAAAACAAGTTGAGATAAGTTTGTTATGATCAAAACAAATAATCTTTTCCAGTCAAATAAACTTTATAGTCATTGAGTTGTACCTGAGAAAACATGTTCAATCAGCTGAAGATATTAAGTTGAACCAGCAACTGTTCAGTGTAAGTCTAAGGGTGCAGAGACTTATCTTAAATGGACAAACAACAATGCATGCTGGGAAGTCTGCTGATCACATTTCTTTAGAAACCTAATTGTATGATGAATTGTATGATGTTTTTGAATATAATAAGCTAATAATATTTATTTTGTGTGTGTGGTTTCAGTGTGCCTGACCCTGACAAGAGGCTTCAAGCCTTATGGGTGACATGTGACCGTTTGCCAAAGACTCACAAGGCAAACCTCAGGTAAGAGCATCTTCTCTTCAGATCACGTAGTACATGGTGTTGAGGTCACAGCGGAGGTGTAAGCCTCGTTTCTAAAAGTACATCAGTGCTGAACTGAATGCAGAAAGTTCATTTCTGTCCTGTTTTTCACTTTCATAATTGATACAGTAGCTTGTTAACAAGTCGAATAATAGAAACCCATCTCACTATTTTGGTATAAGTCATTTCAGTGACCTAAGACATCTCACTAGCGCACGCACTTCTGCTTACTATCACTTGTAGTCGTCCCAGCAGACGAAAATATAAAGGGCCAAAATGTCTGATGGGAAATATGCCAAATACATGATATAAAATATTTAAAATAAAAATGCATATTTTAAAAAAATCGAAGTGATTTACTTGTGATTATTCTCTATTTAGTATTGAAGTTTACTACATGATGTACTTAATTCTGGCATATTTAACATTTAACCTTTTGTTTTTTATGATCACATCCTCTATGTGTCCAGATGAGAAAATGTCAAAGAAATGAACTTGACATCATAGGTGTAGTGCTGGCGGTACGCACCAGAGAACAACGCTATGCCTCTTTATTATATTGTTATAAATCTCTAAAGCATAGGGCCTCGATCAGACAGAGCACAGTTTTTGCAGTGAGAGGCGTCATTTTCAATTTGTTTCTATAAGCGGTAAGTGTTTTGCTCGCTCCTCATGTGGCCCGGGTGTCTTGCATTTTAAACGACAGACGAGAAAAAATAAAAGTGTGATGCACACTTGCAGTTTCAGCAGAGAGATAGAGAGGGAGAGCACTTGTGGTCTGAGTGCCATGTGACATTCTCAACATGATGAAGTACTTTTCTTACCCCTTTTCTTAGTTTTCTCTACTTTCTGCTTTTTTTGTGAAATGTTGGACTTTTATCTGTCCAGGCCTCTAAAAGATAAATCAAACTTCATAACATGAGAAGTGAAAAGCATTGTGGTTGTACTACTCGCAACTCATGTTCACATGAAGGCCACCACTTCACTTTATAAGGGGTCATGACCCCAAAAGCTTGAGAACCATTAGCTAAGTGAACTAATTATCCTGTAATAAAAAAAAACAGTTGCAGCAGCTGAGATGTTTTTAAAGCAGTCAGAGTTTCTGTTGCAGGTATCTGGTGAAGTTTCTGGCTAAACTGGCTCAGGAAAGTGAAGTCAATAAGATGACTCCTAGTAACATCGCCATAGTCCTGGGGCCAAACCTGCTCTGGGCAAAGACTGAAGGGTAATAACTATGTAGTCTGATACCTTATATATCCGTTAACATTCGGAGTACAAAGTGAAGCTGAGGTTAATAAAGCTTGCTGTCTGTCTGTGGTTACATTCAGGACACTGGCAGAGATGGCAGCAGCTACATCTGTCCATGTGGTCGCCATCATCGAGCCCATTATCCAGCATGCTGATTGGTTCTTCCCAGAAGGTAAAACGCTTCTATCTGTTGTATTTGCAATAATACTTTTTCTCTCTGTTTAATCCATGAGAGGCAGGACATTTTGTCTATTACCAACTATTGGCAATGTTCTTTGAAATTTGTTTGGTGGTGTTTAATGTAACTATGCAGTAAGATTTTGAGGTACTGGTATTTTACTTGAATATTTCCATTGCATGCCACTTTATACTTTTATTCTACTACATGTCAACCACTGAGGTTCCACTTGATACCAAGCTTGTTCAACTGTTATTGGAGCAAAAAACAAAAAGGGGCGGGGCTTAGGTAGGGTCAGTTATTGGAGCTTTGCAATATAATATCACTTTTACCATCATAGTTTTCGTGAACTCTTCTCTATGTCTTCCCCGCCTTCTTCCTTCCAGAGGTGGACTTTAATGTTTCTGGCATGTTCGCCATGCCCACCCACCCAGCCACCCCAGACCCTGAACCCAGCCTGGACAGGAAACGCCCCGGCAGCCTGGTGGGGCAGGACGGGGACAGTCACACTCCCCGTAAAGACAGGTACCTGTCTCGCCCCAACCTCAGCCTCAGCCTGCCCCTCACCCTCCCGTCCCGTCCCAAGACACTGAGCAGGCAGGAGTCGCGGGGCCCAGTCGTGTCGGCCCTCTATGTAGTGGCCAACGAGTCCATCACAGTCACAGAAACACCCACTGAAGATCTGCCCAGTCCAGACTTCAAAGCTGTGCCATAGTCCAATGTAGCTCCCATGAATTCAGTTTCTGAATAGTCAAAGAAGGGAATAATGTTCTGTGTGATTTCTGCACCACGATTCTGTTAAAGCTAATGCTAAGCTAATGTTTTCCTCAAGGTTCATACTGACAGACATTTTCAGTATCACTGGGACAGCATTTTGTCTATAGCTATAATTCTTGTGTTTTACTCTTGTGTACTCTTGTGTTATCTCCTGTTTCAAATTAAAGCCTAGGTCACCCTGTAGGTTGCTGGTTTTATGTTTTGTGTGGGCTTCCTCTGTTGCATTTTGTTTGTATGGTGTGGCATCTGTCTCCTCTGTCTCTGCAGAGACGTCGCAATTCAAAATTGTTCTATTTAAAAGGTCCCTGTCATGTGGTTTTATGTCCTTTTTGGGTTCTTCTTTCTGAGCTGGTTTCATTGAACTCAGGAAGTGGCGTCTCTCTCTGTTTCTCGCACCATCTCTCTCAGTCTGTCTGTCTCTGCTCTCACTGTTGTCTCTCCTGCCCTTTTCATTCTGTCCGATGGCGTGTGGTTTGCCCTCCTGAACTCTCTCCCCTCTCCCCCCCTCCCTAGCACTGTTAACAAACAGCCGGAGCCCGCTCCACGTAGAGCCAACACTGTAAATAGAAAGCAGCCACAGCTAACCTCACCCACCTTCCAACCCCCACTACCCCCTCTGGAAGCCTGGGTTGCTGCCCAGCCTGAGCCCCAGCCCCAGGTTCCGTCCCCGGCTGCAGAGGCTGAGCAGCCTGGCCTGAATGGTGGTGGTGGCGGTGTTGGAGGTTGTCTGGGTGGTGGGGTCCAGGTAGCCTCAGTGAAACCTCAGGTTGTAACCCAGCTCAGCGCAGAGGAAAGCAGGTAAGGAGGAGCGAGCTGAGGTAGCAACAGTACTCCACCGCCTGCTCGCAGCCAATCAGCCGATCCGGAGCTCGCCCAACCTTTATGTTTGTCATGTGTTTGATGCGTCTTCCAGTTGTCAGTTCCCGAATCAGAAATCATAAGATCAAAAATTATAAGAATAACAATGTCTATTATGTCTACATGTTTTATAAACCCCAATTCCAAAAAAGTTTAGACACAGGATGTCATTAAAAACATAATGCAGTGATTTGTAAATACTTTTTGACCTATGTTCATTTGAGTACAGAACAAAGACAAGATATTTAATGTTTAAATGATAAACTTCTGTTTTACTACAAAGTCTTGCTGAAATAAGGAGGGGCATCCTGAAAAAGACATTGTCTGAACAGCAGCATATGGAGCAGCAATTGTGCCTTCACAGATGTGCAAGTTACCCGTGCTGTGGGCATTAACACTTGCTGGCTTTTGAAGTTAGCACTGGTAACAATCTGAATGGTCCTGTTCCTCTTTAGGCCAGAGGACACAACATCCATGATTTCCAAAAACAATCTGAACTGTGGACTGGATGTTGTTGATATATGGCTTTCACTTTGCATGGTAGAGTCTTAACTTGCATTTGTAGATACAGTGACAGTGTGTTTGCTAACAGTAGTTTTCAGAGTTTTCCCGAGCCCATGTAGTAATACCCTTTATACAATCGTGTTGCTTTTTAGTGCAGTGCTGCCTGAGTGGTCAGAGGTCACAGCATGCAGTGTTGGTTAGCCTTGTCCCTTATGTGCAGAGATTTCTCTGTATTTTTTAATCACTTAATGATATTATGGATTATAGATGGTGAAATCCCTAAATTCCTTCCAGTTTTGTGCTGAGAAATGTTCTTAAACTGTTGGACTATTACCCCATCCAGTTTTCCACAAAGTGCTGAACTTTGCCCCATCTGTGTTTTTGAACAACTGAGCCTTTTGAGGATGCCCATTTCAAACCCAAGCATGATACTGTTAGCTGTTACCTATGAACCTGTTCACCTGGGTATATATTTACAAAAAAAACAATAATCTTAATCAGTTTGAACATTAAATATCTTGTCTTTGTACTGCATTCAATTGAATACGAGTCAAAAAGGATTTGCATCATTGCATTTAGTTTTATTTCTGTTTTACAAAGCGTCCTAACTTTTTTGTTATTGGGGTTTGTACTTTGGCTTCATTTTTAACAAATTAAAAATGTAATGCTACAAAAATCATGTGATGCTTTGTTTACAGGCAACTTTTATCCTCCCACCTGCTTGTTGTGATGATTGACCAAACTCAGTCTACTTTTAAAAATTTACTTCCCTTCCTTCTTGCCTGCCTTTCAGCGTGCCAGTCTGACTACTTCGTGGCAATGTCTGATTTTGCATGCAACACATTGCTGAACAAATTTCTCATTTTTGCATCCTTTTCTCTACACTTGTCTTCATGATTTTATTTTTTATTGAGTTATATCTAATGTGATAACCTTCATCTAATGTAATAAGCCTTTGAATGGAAATATTTGTTTTTTTTAATATATGTTCTGCATGAGTTCTTGCACCAATGCAGCACTTTCTTGTTAAATGTAAAGCACACATGACATACTGGTGGATTAAAATTTAGATTTCTTGTATTTCCACAGCCCAGCCCGGGAGCCCATGTCCACCCCACCTACTCAGAGGAATGGTTCACTCCATTTGACCCCTCACTCACAGGGTGGATCCAGGGGGCCTAGTCCACACATGGTTCGCAGAGGTGAGAGAATGTGGTTTTCTATTCTGTTTACTGGGTACCATTAAAGAGATAGTTTGGATTATTTAAAGTGGGATTGTAAGAGGTACTTATCCATAGTCAGAGTATTACTGGGGCTCGGTTATTATAAGATTAAGATTTATGCATGTGGCGCAGTGACACAGTGGGTGGAGCCTCATTTTATTAATGTTTATGTTTACCTCTGAAGGCACGAAGAAGCAGGCCCCAGCCCCACCCAAACAGGCCAGCCCCTTTGCCTCCCAGCCCAGTAACACCCAGACACCCGGCTCCCCTCATCACCCACCCATCACCCCCCGACGCAACACCAGCAAAGACAGCCTAATCCACGCCCCGAACCACCCGCCTCCGCAGCCTCCTCAAGCCCACCAGGCCCAGGGGGAGTCGGAGCCCTCTCCCCCCAGCACTCCCACCCCTCCCGACACTCCGCCTCATGATGGATCACACTCCAACCCGCTGTCCTCCTACCATTCTGGATCCCTCCCTCGCCCCTCAAGGCCAGCTCCCAGGCCACGGCCCCGACCCAGCATGCCGCCGCCCCCACAGCCTGCTGCAAATGACAGCGGTAATGGCATTTGCAGCTCCGCCTCCAAGATCATAACAGGTAAACTCTTTCCTGTGCCTGTTTTTAAATTATTTTATAGTAATACATTAAATAAGAAACTTTGTGCATTATCATGTTATTTAAATAGTAACAGCAATGCATGAAAAGTGAACTGTAGTTATTATATTTCAGAAAATAAAGGCACACCAGAGAGCATAAATCAAAAAAGGATAACAGTTCAGTGTAAGCAGGGTTACTTTGAGTGTGTGTATGTGTGTCTTTGTGTGAACAACACGTGAACTGTATGATCAAGTTTTCCAGGTGGGAACTCTCATCTAGCTCCAAGTAGAGCAGGATCTCTGATCTTGCCACTGCTGCAGTGCTGTGGTGCACAGATCTAAGATAAAGGTGGATGAAGTGTTCAGAAAGTTCATTTCACTAAAAGTAGCAATACTAGAATTAAATAGTATTTCACTCCAAACTGTATTGACAAGCTTCCTAAGTAAAAGTACATACATTTTATCAGCAAAATGTTATTAAAGTATCAAAAGTAAACGTATTGTACTATATTGTGAAAGGCTCCTGTAAGTGTTATATTCTATATTCTATATATTATTGGTTGATTATTACAGACAAATGAATTACAGATGTCATAGCAGGTGGTGATGCATCTGAGTTGGTTACAGCATTTTGTGATTATTTTACAAGCTTGTATGTTTAGGATGTAAAATTATGATCCCTAAAGTAATTGGTAAGTAAATATGGATTCAAAGTAAATGTAGTGGAGAGCAATATTTGCCTTTGACAGTAGTGGAAGAAGTACTCAGGTCTTATAATTGATACAGTGTAGAAATACTGTCACAAGTGAAAGTCATGAATTTGCAAATTTACACAAGTTTTTGCAGCAAAATATACTTTGAGAATTGAAAGTCATTAGTCATTATGCAGAATGGCTCATTTCACAATGTGTTGGGTTGTGTGTGCACCCCATGTACTGAGGCTATGAGTCCTCTGCAGCTGCTGTGGGTTTGGTTCATGTGGCACTTATATTTTATATATATATATACATATATATATGTATGTATATATATATGTATATATATATATATGTATATATGTATATATATATATATATATATACATATGATATACATATATATATATATATATATATATTCTTTTTTTTTTTTTTCATAAAATTGAAATAGAGTCCATCATTGAAAACAGTCAAAGAATTATTTGGTACTTTTACTGTTAATGTTGTGAGAAACTCTTGCAGCATTTTAATATAAGATGTAATGAACCACAGTGTGTAATAAAAGTGCATAAAACGTCAACAAGAACACATCTTCAATGAAATTTAACATTTTCAAACTTGATTTTTTCTGTGTAGGTGTTGCATCGACTGAAATCACTTGCTGCTCGTCTGCTGATACTGTATTCAGTATTAAGTGATTTCAGCTCCCTCTCTGAGCGTTACTGTATGTAGTTTTCTGGCTTTTGGTGCCACTGTGTCATAGTGCCTCACACACTAAATGTAACTGTGGTGATCTGACGCATGACAGGAAATGTGTAAATATTGCAGATGTCTGAGCTGCTGGCCTGCCTGTAAGATGAGCTTTGCAAGGCAGGCAATGGTAAGGATCTGATTGGCTGATGCATTGGCCTTGCTTCTGTGTCCACTGCATGTGTGTGTTTGTGTGTTTTGGGGGGAAAAAGACCGCAGGAGTTTGCTCCTTTTTAGTTTGTCATTGTTGGCTGTGCACATACTGCATACATACATGTATTAGGGGTGTCAATCTTCACTGGCCTCATAATTCACTTCTGATGCTTCAAAGAATCTCATCCTCAGCTTTCTACTTATTCGTCAGTTAATGCATCAGGGCTCCACAGGGGCAAGTATGGTTACTGAAACAAGTAAGAATCATGATATTTCATGTTGTTTTTTGTGCACTACTACACTACTGCACTACTATTTTGTGTACCATTATTACTGGGGTTGAATGGGGCAAAACAGCCCCACTGCTCCCGACCTATAAAAGTAACGTTAGCCAGAGCATCTTTGCATTAGCCTAATGTTTGTAGTAGGATTTAATTACGTTATGCCTTTGCATCAATGCAGAATCTTTTACATCTGCATCATGATGCACCGTAGAATCGAAATATGTTCACACCTCTGACATGTATGTATATTAGTATACATTTGTCATGCACTTTAACCCTGCTGTGCAACAAAACTAACACGCTTGTGATTCCTAAACTATCTAACATGCTTTTAAACATACTAAACAGATGTTAAACTGACAGTGTGATGTTGGTCTGTGTGTGTACTTCCTGGACAGATCTATGTTGAATATGTGTCGCATTTAAAGGTTAACACACCAAGGATACTCTTCAACAACTGCCTCCCCTTCTAAAAATGTTACTGAACTGGTTCTATATGCAATATTGATCAGATTTAAAAGACAGGTTGATCCTTGGTGTCTTACTGAGTGTGTAAAGGTGGCGTGTGCTCCTCAGTTTGAAGCTGTGCTGGTTTTATTGTTTGAGCTTAAATTAAAGACATGTCTAAACTGATGTATTTGGTGACCTGCTCATTGTCCTGCACAGACGGAAGCCTGGTGCTAAAGGGGGTTGGACGAGCCCTCATCCCTGAGGTGATTGAGGACCAAGAAGGGGAGAGCTCTGCTGGTCAAGAGCCTGCCTCTGCCGCCACCACCACCACCATCACCACCCCAGCCCTGCTCCTAGACCCTGAGATCCAGACAGAGAGCACCATTCTGTGAAAAAAAAAGAGGGATCATCGAAAATCCTCCATCGGTCAGCTGGTCTACGTAACAGATTTCAGTGTTTTAGAATCAAATATGAGACAGGTAACTCAAATGCATCGTTCACACCAGCTCTTCATGCTCCTCTCACATTGATGCCAGACTGCTCTCTGGAAAAAAAAAAAACAGCTGCCTTTACTTCTGTTTTGCTGAGACTCAAACCAGAAACCTCATCTTACAATGGTGGCAGAAACCACAAAACTCTGTCCAGCTATTAGACTTAATATCAAACTTCCTCTGTTCTAGATACTGCTGGGTATTTTAAGACTGGACTGCAGAGTCTTGCTAGACTCAAGGCTAATGGGACTTAAATATATAACCTGAGCACATAGCAGCTGAGCTGAAAGAGCCTCTTCTCGTCTCCTGCTTCTTTTTAAACTGTTGCTATCGATGCTATGAATGTTTTCGGAGACAAAAATCTGTGAACCTGGTTTTAGCACCAGTCAGACCCAATAATTACTTATTTTTTAATTTTTCTATTCACCAGTACAGTCGTGTGGAGATGTCTGAGTGTTGGAGGCCGCTGATCATACAGTATATTTAACATAAAACACAATCTCATTCTGAACCTTTTATTATATATTTTCATTTTGTCAGTTTTAACTGCACTCTTGGAAATAAAGGTGTTAATTAGAACCATAAAGGGTTCTTTGATTTGTCTGCATAGTAGAACCCTTTTTGGTTCCTGTTAAAAGTTTTTGTAAAGGCTCCACTTGGAACCCTTTCAGACAGTTCTACCTAGAACCAAACATAAATTGTTATACCTAGGAACACCTGACAAAGGTTTCACCCACAGTCCCCCTATAACCGCTTGTACAGAGAACCCTTCTATGGTGTAATGGTTCCGCCCGGAACCCTCTCTGGGGATTCTGTCCAGAGCCTCTCCACCTTCTAAGGGTGCCAACAGGGACCCACTGAGGGTGTTCTACCAAGAACCTTTCTATAACCAAAGGGTTTTATCTCGAACCTACCAAGGGGATTTTACCAAGAACCTTTTTAGATTCCAAAGGTTTTGTCTACAACACACTTAGAGTGTTCTACAAAGAACCTTCTTTATATTTCAGTGGTTTTATCTAGAACCCACCAAGGGGATTCTACTGAAAACCCTTTTATATTATTATTATGGTACAAAAAACCCTTGATGAAAGAGTTCTTCAAGATTTCAACTGGTGCTGCACAATTTGGTAAAAAAGTTGTTTTGTGGTTATTTGGACTGAAATTGAAAAATGCAGTATAATTAGTAGAAATGATCAGTTTTGCAATTTTCATGTTCACTGGAAAACAAAAATTGTGATGATGTGATATTTATTGAGATCTGAACCGAACAAGATTTTTAGGCTAGGTCATCTCTGCAGCACTACAGTTCCTCATTATAATGCTGTTTTCTCACACCAGTTTTCTAAAAACTGTGATTTACTTCTGCAATTTGGATATTGCACTTGACCACATTGTGATTTTATTGTGATTGTGATTTATTGTGCAGCCCTAATGTCAACAGTCCTTGAAGAACTCTTTCTTTGGATGAAAAGGTTTCTTAGAGGAACTCTTAGTCTGACAAAGAACTCTTGAGAAAGGGTTTGACCTTTCTTCAAAAAAGGGTTCTTCATAAGCAAATGGTTCTGGATAGGACCTCAGCCCTTCAAGAAGAACCCCTTTGGAACCTTTATTTCTAAAAGTGTGGACAAATGTGATGTTCAGCCTAGTAATTGCCACACACTTCAGCGCCGCACTAAATGTACTAATAATGGACCAAAGAAATAAATATGGGCCAAAGGAGATTTAATAAAAACTTAGAGCTGCTCAGCTTCTATTATGGTTGCTAATGACCAAATATTTTGGCAAGAGTGCAATATCAGTGGTGTCCTCTGCACAGCATATATGCTGTAAGTTTTGGTATTTTCTCCTAATAATCCAGAGGGGTAGATTCTTATTTTGTTTTCCAACTGATTTCTTTTTTCACCTGACCTGATTTACCAAGTTCAAAATGGTTTTGAAGATTAGTTTTTATCATTAAAAGGGATTTTTCTAACAATTGATTATTATAATTGTGATTTCAATACATAGTTTGTAACTGATCACTCCCACTCCAGCTCAAAGCAATGACCAAATGCAGCCAAATAATTAAGTTCTTCTTTGTGTATTATTTTTTATTGCAGCTGACAATCTTTACTTGGTTGAGGTGTTTTCAGCTCTTTGATTATGTTTTTAAAAAAATTTCTTTTCAGCATTTTTATGTTGGCTTTTCTGCACATAATGCATCATACAATGCATCATTATTCTGAATAATTAAAGATTGTTCAACATTTTACAGTGTTGTCATCTTCTTTCATCGCTCATTTGTCAAAAAAATTGTTACTTTTTAAAAAATCCTGACACAAAGGTGAATACAAAGCGTGCAAAAGACTACACCTGCATCAGTCATCATACACCATTTGTAATGTAGAGTAAATGGTGCTCGGTTTTATTTTTGGTGCCCATTAACGACTGTAAGGACCTCTGTGATTCACAACATTTGAACAACCTTAAAAAAACTTTTTTATGGCTCCACACTGCTGACAGCCGTGGCCAGAGACATTATATTTTGGGTCATCAAATTCTTGTATCAAGAACAACTTGAGGGAATTTCTTCTTTCTTAAAACCAGGCACAAATATCCACTTGGACTCGGGGATGAAATGATGAAATGATTTTGGTGGTCAAAGGTCAAGCTCACTGTGACCTCACAAACACATATTTGGCCACAACTGAAGGATTATAATAATTGTAAACAAGAAAAAGGCTGAACAGATATTTTTTACCCGCTCCATAGACAGTGTTAGTTTTGTTTATTGTCGTCTCTCGTGTCTGTGGCAACTGTCGGACAAATACAACCACTACAGGAAAGACATTACAAACATTTAACAATAAAGTGCTCCCCAACAATCAAGAATGAAGTACAACAATATGTGAAACACACCTCCTGTGTCCAATGAGAGTGCCATAACCTGCCTGTCAGGCCCAGAAGCCAATGATAAAGGCAGCTACAGAGAGGCAGATGATGAGGTTGACGTTAACAATGAGTCGGGAATGTGGTTTTTCTTCCAGAGAACAGATAGCTTCCTCAGGTGCAGGAGGCGGCGCAGGATTATTGTCTCCCTCCTTCCTTCTCTCCATCCCACACAGCCAGTAGAGGGCAGACGTCAGCCTGGACTGGCTCTGGACGCTGGACACAGAGGATGAAGAGTCTGGGGAAAGAGAGAGAGAGGGCGTGTTCAGCAATGACAAATAGCTAAATGGAAAAGTGTAGCGCCAAACAGGACAGAGACCCACCTTTCCTGTGATGACATGCCTTTCCATTGCTGCCCTCCTGCTCTTCTCCTATGACTCCCATCTCATTTGTCTGACCAGTTAACTCGTCTGTGCTCTTCACGCTCTGCTCCACTGAGAATGCCTGCTGTTTGGGCTCCACTGGGTCAAACCTTGTGAACCAGGTGAGGCGACTGATCTGTTGATAAAAGGACATGACACACCATACAAGAAGTTAACTTCAAAATATCTAAAAAAAATCTGATTCAGTCTCCTTTAGATATTTCTGAGAGTATCAGTGTGCAACCCAAAACGGTTCATACTGTAAGTCTGGTGTGAATTACAGCAAAAAATAGACTGACATACTTTTCTGAAGAACCCAGCTAATGATAAATCTGGTCACAGTTTCAAATCAGTGTGCTGCAAACTACTACCAGTTCACCTTAAAGGTACCCCGAGGTGTTGTTGACACCTAGTGGTGCTGTAGAGTGATGAGATAATTCTTTGCAAGGCTATGGTGAATGTATAAAGTTTGTGTTAAACAGTTTGTAGGCATGAAAACTCTTGTTTTCCATACATTGTTTACAATTTTCATGTGACAAATTCAATAAAAAGTTGATCACAAAAAATGCAAAACAAAATAGAAAAAGCCTAAAATTGTTTAAAAATAAATAAATAAATACATTAATTAAATCTAATGAAGTGTCCGTACCTGCTCCGGTTTGGGCTCTTCTGTAGCCAGGCTGACTACAACCACCACAACCAGGGTAATGAGGGACAGCAAGACAGAGAAGTACAGGTAATGGACATATTTCAACACCTCAGGCCTGTCGTCCTCCTCATAGCACAGAGGTGCGGGGTAAATGAAGTCCAACAACATGCGGATGCAGCCCACCAGCAGGCCGAGAGCCAGGCCCCAGAATGCACCCTGAGGGAGAGGAAGAGTGGATGGCGAGTACAATCACACAATTCATCATCCAATCACAGCAGGACTCAAAAAGTAACACAAAACAGAGATTTCTCACATTTTCCCCGTTGCATTGCTATGAGATTAGTTTCACAGCGGGATCTGAAATCTATGTAGTCTTGTTGCCGTCACCACACAGTGCACATAAACACAAAAATATATCATTAATACAACTATAGATGATAAAGACGTAGTGTGGATATGAAGTCAGTTGCTGTCAGGGAGTAAATTTAGTAACACTTTATTTGAAGAGGCGTACATAATACTGTCATTACACCTGTCATGAACATGAAGGAGTCTCTTTGAATGTTTATGACTGTTGTCAGTAAGTGTCATTTGGTCAGTTTGGTCAAATATGTAATTTATAATGAAAGCTGACATTGTTTGAGATGTCTTTGTTATTGCAACTTGACATTAAAGGTATAATCTGCAAAATTTTCTGAAAACCAAAAAACCCCACCACTTATGACGCACTAGAAATGTGTGGTGGTGTATGTATCTGGAGAGACCCTGTGCTCTGCCTGTACTTCCTTATTTTTCCTAATTTCTAATTTCTTTATTACATTATTCTGTCATACAGATCCAGCCACTTGAAATTTCCCACGCCTTTCGAAAGCCTTCCGGAAGCCTTCCAATGTCCTGCCAGTTTCCAGCCAAATCAAGTGAAGTGGTATATTTTGGACTTGTCATAGAGACGTCATTAAGTTTTATTACACTGTCAAATGAATTTGTAACAGTGTCATAAATAATTTCTTGGAGTTCAACGGAAGTGGTGCCATTTGGACTCTGGCTGTGTTCTCTGGCCTTGTTAACTGGCAAATGCCAGACCGGCCAGAGTCGGCTTGTTAGCTGCGTGATTGGACCCTGGTGAAAGTGTCGAGGGATCAGTGCTGCACTGTACCGTTTCTTTAAGTTTGATACTGTTAAATTGTCGTAACAAAAACATCTCAAACAATGTCAGGTTTAAAAGATGACATAATTAACAGAGTCACACTTCATAAAACGTTCATAAAAACTGAAGTTAATGACAGGTGTCGTGGCTTGGTTATGACATTGTAATAACAGTCTTATCCACCGTCAAATAAAAGTTTTACGTTCAGGTCTCAAAAGAATCACATCAAAATGACACATGCACATGTAGTCACATGTACATTAATATGAACTTATTATTTCTGATTATACATTCAATAAATAACTAATATTCTGAGCAGCCTATTGTTAGTAGTGACCTACAATAAATGCATTATACAGCAGTCTCTGTGTTGAACATGCATTTATACTGATATTCTGGATCTCTGCTGTATTTTTGTTCCTTCTCAATGTCTCAGTGACTGAATAATATTCTTGATGAACATTAATTTCCTTCAGTCTGAATAGTTTGATCGGTTACAGACACAGTCTGAGGCTACACCTCCTCACCTTCTCATTAGTCCTCTTCCAGAAGCAGCCCATGAGGAAGATGATGGAGACCGGCGGCTGGAGGTAGGTGCTGATGGACTGGATGTAGATAAAAAGCTGCCCACCCTGACTGGCCTGGACGACTGGAATCCATAGTACCGACACCACCACCAGCACAAGCACAAACACCCTGCATGTGAAACATAATTTATAATAATAAATGATTTTAAGAATTTAGAAAAAAA
>JAJHUR010111953.1:0-26158 GCA_027495735.1 Lutjanus campechanus | reverse complement strand
AGTGTCGAGGGATCAGTGCTGCACTGTACCGTTTCTTTAAGTTTGATACTGTTAAATTGTCGTAACAAAAACATCTCAAACAATGTCAGGTTTAAAAGATGACATAATTAACAGAGTCACACTTCATAAAACGTTCATAAAAACTGAAGTTAATGACAGGTGTCGTGGCTTGGTTATGACATTGTAATAACAGTCTTATCCACCGTCAAATAAAAGTTTTACGTTCAGGTCTCAAAAGAATCACATCAAAATGACACATGCACATGTAGTCACATGTACATTAATATGAACTTATTATTTCTGATTATACATTCAATAAATAACTAATATTCTGAGCAGCCTATTGTTAGTAGTGACCTACAATAAATGCATTATACAGCAGTCTCTGTGTTGAACATGCATTTATACTGATATTCTGGATCTCTGCTGTATTTTTGTTCCTTCTCAATGTCTCAGTGACTGAATAATATTCTTGATGAACATTAATTTCCTTCAGTCTGAATAGTTTGATCGGTTACAGACACAGTCTGAGGCTACACCTCCTCACCTTCTCATTAGTCCTCTTCCAGAAGCAGCCCATGAGGAAGATGATGGAGACCGGCGGCTGGAGGTAGGTGCTGATGGACTGGATGTAGATAAAAAGCTGCCCACCCTGACTGGCCTGGACGACTGGAATCCATAGTACCGACACCACCACCAGCACAAGCACAAACACCCTGCATGTGAAACATAATTTATAATAATAAATGATTTTAAGAATTTAGAAAAAAAATTATTTAATCCAATTTTCCACAAAGAGGACAGGGAAGAAGGCAAGAAGCATCATGACAGATAGCTCCCATCGTCTCTCCAGCCAGTTTGAGCCTTTAAGGTCTTCAGCTATTTTATTCTGTTCTATTTGAAATTATTTGTGTACAAAAATTATACACAGCTAAAACAAGGAAAGAAAAGGAAGGAATGCATTGTATGTATTGTTGATGAAAACCAAATAAAAACTAAGTTAAAAAAGGGGGTTTCAAGAAGTGATATAAAAGAAGTTGCTTGTTCTAAGAGTCTTATTTCCTCAGGCAGGTTGTTCCAAGCTGAGGGTGCAAATTGGCTCATATGGAGTCAGCATTTCCGCTATGAAAACTTTTAATGCCAAACGATTCAGTTCAGTTCTGCAAAGACATGCAGGGAATGGAAACTGTATATCTGAACAGCACTGTACATTGGGTTATGAGGGTTTGTGTGTGTGAAGGCTAGAAAAGAAAATCTGGTAAAGTCGTTACTTAGGAATATGTGGAAAGAGGGGTTATGGTTTGGGCGAACATGACAGAATAATGTAATAATTTAATAAGCAATTTGGTGGATGATTTCATCTGAAATGCATTATAATGCTACTACGTGGTTACTTTTTGAAAGCAGATGGTCCAAGTGGAAATAAAATATTCTACATGGTGTACAAGCCTTTAAGCTTTTACTTAAGACCTCAGTGGAAAAAGCAGACAGCAGGGGGGCCCTCTGCTTCTTTTTAAAGTGTTCCTCAGAAAATGCTCAACTTTCCTGACAAAAATGCCTTAATTGCTACAACCAGGACCATATTTTGGCTTATGTCAGCTTGCATACATACCTGCCCACTATCATAAGTTCCCACTCCGACGCACGAGATCTGAAACTCTTCCACAGATCCATGGTGAAAATGGTGCTGGCGCTGTTGAAGATGGAGGTCAGAGAGGACATGAGAGCTGCAATCATTACCGCCATCATCAAACCGCGCAACCCTGGGAGGGAAAACACAGAGAGATTGACATAAAAGACATGAATACAGGCACTGGTGGATTCTTCTGTTTGAGAAGCAGGTCGTAAAATGCATTAAGGTGAAACAGTTACAAACCCTGGAAAGTATTAAACACATGGGGAATTATTAACTATTTAATCATTTATTTCCTGAAGACGTACATGTGATGATTAGTCAGGATAAGGGTTAGCACTCTAGAGGGCAATTTACCATGTTTTATCTACCATATTGCTGCTTTTTTAAAACCCCCCTCCCCCTGAGTCCAGCAGTCTATCCAGGCATGTATGCACAGAGCAGAAGACAGGACAGGAAACAGTCTCTCACCTGTAGGCAGCAGGTCCATGACCAGTGTGGGGTAGGCAATGTCTGAACAGCCCACTGGGTTTCCACAAATCTGTTTACACAACTCAGGGTCTGCGCAGGCCACTTCATCTACACAATATCATTAAAACACACAACACATCCAGTTCAAACATAAATGCCGTGAACCCACCAACATATCCTGAATGCAACCAGTCTGTCCATTAAACTGAGTACTTAATGACTTTAATTACTATTTAACAGAAGTCATGGTAGCACTGTATATTATAGCTCGGTAATAACAGAAACTACCATGACAAGTATTTTCAGGTCATTACTAAGCTTCTAGATGTTTGGTTTAATCTAATATAACCATGAAATTAAATAGAAACAGGTACTTTAGCATTTTGGAACCCTGGTTCATGGTTAGTAGACAGAAAACCACAAGTGTTTCCAGGTAATACTGTAAGTCACAACATTAAACATGTAATCTGTACAGGACTTCCTTGAAACAAAAGGTAATGTTTGGACCATAGGGGAAGCTAAAGTGCAGCATCATAAATTTTGCTAATAGCCAATAATATTGTGTAAACAACAACTTATATTACCTCATTCTTATCAGGTTATTACCCCAATAATGTCACAATTTTACTCCTTTAAATTATTACACTGATATAACAATTTTATTGTCAGCAGATTATCAAAATATATGACTATACTACTGTTAAATAGCTTTGCCTCATTACCTTCTTAAAATGTGTTTCCCCATTATTCCCCCCCATTACATAAATTTCAGTCTGACATTATCCATACCAAGCTATTGCCTGGTTATTGGCAATTACACACTATTATTTAGTAATTACCTTTTATTATCAAACTATTACCTCAGCATTATCATGTTATTACCTAGCTGTTATGTTATGTGCTACCACAGTCATATCCAGTGTATATTAAGCACATTTTCCAGCTGCTGGCTTGATTTTTTTCACACTGTACCTGTGTAAAGGATCCTGCTGATCATGCCGGGCAGCATGATGGCAAAAAAGGGCAGAATCTTCAGATAAGCAGCCAGCAGTGAGCCACCTTTTGCATGGGTCAGGGTCTTAGCAGCCAAGGATCGCTGCACAATCACCTGCAGAGAATCACAGAACCTCAGTTAACGTCTAGGGGCTGTTAGGTTAATGAGTAATGAACATATGCATTAATGAGTAAGTACAGTTTATTAGGGGGCTGTTTAATGAATGGATAAGGAGATCACTGAGCTTGTTGTTGGGACTCAGGCGTCTGGCAGGTATAAACTGCAGGTTTTATGTGTACAAATTAGATACAAAGGCTGATTTGAGAAGACAGAAAAGGCTCATTAAATCTACTCATGTCTTCTGTTGACTCAGGTTCGGCTGCTTGGCAAACTTTCATTCCGATAGTGTACAAAAGGAATTTTTAACCTCTCTGAGGAGCAAAACATGCCAAAATCTCAAGATGATTTTCAGATGAAAACTCTTTCATACTTAACTTCAGAGGAATTTGTCAGAACAGTTTACACAAGATTGAAAAAAGTACACTTTCATCTTTTATAGATGACGGACCTCTTGACATTTTACAAGTAAAATAAATGAAAATAAAAATTTTAAGTCCATGATAGCAAGTTGGTCTCCCTGTAGAGATAAGGCTTGCCAGCCCTCAGTGTGCACTCTTAGAAATAACGGTTCCAAAGTGGTCCTTTCTGAAGGGCTGAGGTTCTTTGTAAGACTAAGAGTTCCTTTAAGAACCCTTTTCATCCAAAGAATCCTTTTTGGAAGAAAGCCTTGAAGAACTCTTTCGTGAAGGGATTCTTTATTTCATCATATAAAAGGGTTTTCAGCAGAAACTCCTGCATGGGTTCTAGATAAAGCCCTTGGATTATAAAAAGGTTCTCTGTAGAACCTGTCAGTGTGTTCTAGATCAAACACTTGAATATACAGTAAAAGCTTTTTGGTAGAACCCCCTTGGTAGGTTCTTGTTAGCACCCAGACATTCTTACGTTATTACAGTACCTGGTCAGAACACCAGTACCACATGGAGGGAATGGACATGCCGATGATGGTGCCAGGCCATGGCAGGTCAGAGTTCACCGGGTCTCTGAATATGTGGAAGGCGTCATCTCGAGGGATACCACAGGTTGAGTTTGGCACACGGACCGAAGGGATGGCGTTGCCGTATCCCTCCATCAGAGCATTCCAGCCTCCAACCTCCGCAAAGCCTCAACAGGGGGACAGCAGGGTCAGACAAACCGGACCATAAGTGCAAGTGATTTGAGGATGTCGTGTGGACTCGTATTTGACTTACTGAAGCCCATGAGGGTGAGAGATCCCGCCAGCATGATGGCAGTTTGAGCAGCGTCTGTGTAGATAACTGCAGCCAGACCTCCTGGAACACAACACACCACAGCCAGTGACATACAGAACAAGACCTCTTCAAACTCTTTCACTCCTCCCCCCTCTTTAGGGGGATATAGCAGGTGAAAAATATATGTCATATAGAAGTGGTATACATCATCTGAGAACTGGGAACTTGAGGATTAATTTAAGATGCAGCTCAGCACTCAGCGTCAAGTGTTTTTAGTTATGAATCTGTCTTCTTTATGCACCTACCTTGCATGCTGAAAATAAATGGTGATGTAATGTAAAATTACATCAAATTAAGATGTATTATATCTCATAGGAAATTGTAATTCCAAATCTAAAATAAAGTCTGAAAATAATTGAATCTGCTTAACATCATGAGACTAACATTGTGAGGCTCCACAATAAGGCATTTTAAAAAGTCTTTTAAAATGATCCCAACATAACACCTTTATACTGAATGCAAAAAACTGCACGTTTTTGTCCCAACCTGCATGAGATTAGCATGAGGTGGGCAGAGGAGAGACTCTTGGATACACATAGAACCCATTTTTATTCAGATATCTTGTGGTCAGTGGTGGTCAAAGGACCCCTTTGAAAATGGCCATGTCAGTTTTTTCCCTCACAGAAATTTAGCCTAACTTTGCAGGATTATTATATATATAGCACCCTTCTCAACAACTCCCCATGTTTAAAATGGT
Source organism: Lutjanus campechanus (assembly GCA_027495735.1). Classification (NCBI taxonomy): domain Eukaryota; kingdom Metazoa; phylum Chordata; class Actinopteri; order Lutjaniformes; family Lutjanidae; genus Lutjanus; species Lutjanus campechanus. The sequence goes on along the minus strand of JAJHUR010111953.1, from coordinate 20,996 downwards.
GACGAGGGGGAAGGTCACCTGCTACAGTGTAGAGAGCAGTGACTGACAGCAGCAGCACCACAGCCAGGTAGATGTTCCACTGTAAGGCGAGCTGGATGAACACTGCACCTGCGTACATGTCCACCTAAGCAAGAGACACATACAATGGGACACACGGTTTAGATACAAGATAGAAAGATAGAAACTTAGTTCTGTAAAAAATGCAGAAAAGGCAAGGCAAAACAAAAAGCAACATGCACAAACATACTTGTTTGTCTAAATATTGGGAAAAAAAATGGATATGGATTATTGTGGATTTGTATCATACCGATATCTTTGTGAAGATGTAAATAAATAAGGACAGGACAGCTATAAATATCTGTGTTCTTCTACCACCAAACCGCCTCTGCAAGTATTCTGGCATGGTTGTCACCTGGATGAGAGACAGTTCAAAGATGATTATGAAGGAATAAATGAACAAAATCATGCATGTACATTGTTTGATATTTCATGTGTGAACGCCTCACCCCAGAGGCGATATAAATGGGCAGGAAGAGCCATCCCAGCAGCAGCACCATCAGCATACCCTGTAGGAATATCAACAGAAACTGTGTTCAACATGTCAAACTTGTTTTTATATTAAGAGCATATATATAATCTCTTACATTCCACTCATATGCAATCGCCCCAATTCCTGCTGCAGCTCCTGACCCTGCCAGGCCGATGAAATGTCCACTGCCAATGTTACTGGCAAACAGCGAGGCACCCACCTAAATATAGATGAAAGAGCCAGAATCAGGACCGACTCAGTATTTCACTTTTAACTGCAGAACATTTTGCCTCCATCTGGCTTTTAAAGTGTTCACTGATTAGAAACAGAGTTTGCCATGCTGTAGTACATTTACAGTGATAAAAAAGAAGGACTTCTGTTAAAATGATCTTTTCTTTTCCTTTTTTTTTTTTTGTAGAAATCCCAGTGTTTGACTCACCGGCCACCAGGTCATGGACTTCCCAGCCAGGAAGTATCCGTCCACCGTGCTGCGCTTCGTCCTCAACATGGACTGGCAGAAAAATGAGAAACTTTGTGAAGATACAATTACAGAAGAAATGCTGCCTTGCAACAACTGAGAAGAAAGTTATTGGCATCATAAACAGGATTCCAAACATAGTGATGATGGGACGGCTCCATCAAGTGCTGTACCAAGTACTAACATTTCACACACCTCAGTGCTGTTTCATTATAGGAAGCTACAGTCACTGAATGATTGTTCAGGGTGTTGACAGCGTTGGAAGAGAATACAAAGATGGTTCAAATGCAAAGAAAGATTTCACTATATGCATTGAACTGTGACTGAGTGATAAATAAAGCTGATTTACTTGCATCAACAATTTTCTTTCAGTTTGGCTTATTCATGTAGCACAGAGAGAAGTTTCATTACAGAAAGAATAAAGCAGGTTCTGAGTGAAGAGAGCCAATTAGCCTTTTTTGGAGAGCAGGACCAGAAAGGAGGGAGATGAAAAAGAAGAAGTGCAAACTGTGACAAAGTCAGTGTGATACAGAGTAATTCTCTTCTTGCTGAAGGACATTAGTAGCATTTGCTTGATAGCAAAGAGGAAACAAAACAAAAAAGCTCTGTTGTGCACAAAGCTCTGTGCAACCCATTTTGATTTCAAGCCATTATCTCTCAATTCAACATGTTAAAATGAATGCTGGAACAGAGACCTGTGGTCAGTTTTCTCCTGTACTGTACTTACCCAGAAGCCAACAGCCAGAACCAGTAGAAAGTAGACCACCAGCACTACTATATCCACAGTAACAAGGGTAGTTCTGCCCCCTGGAGGGGGTGCAGGAGAAGTGGGCATGCTGGTCCCTTGGGGGACTTCTGTACGGTCCATTCTGTCCCCGGCTGTGATAGTGAGTTCAGGAATCAAATGTTCAGACTCTAGAATAGTTTCCTAAGTTATGATAAAAGTGAAGAAAACTAAATATTTGTACTTGCACACAGTACTGCTACAAGTCTTTACTTGTAGTACTTTTATCTCTGTTTTATGCTACTTTCTACGTCACTATAATTCTTTGATAAATGCAGTTACTCTAATGTACAGATTTGATAAAACATGATGAGCAGTAAATAATTTAGGAAGACAAGCATGCACATTAATCCAATGGTGGAAAAAGTGCTCACATCCTTTAGTTACAAGTACAAATAGAACAATGTAAAAGTACATTACGAGTAAATGTCCTGCATTCATAATCCTACTGCAGTAAGATTTACCCTGTGACTAATTAATAAATTATTATATATTACAATATCAAATTAGAAATACTGATGCATTAATATATAATCAACATTTTACTTTTATTGCAGGTTAAGGTGCAGCTAGTTTTAAACACTGGCTAGTTTATTCCCAAACCGAGGGCACCATTAAAGGGTCACAAGATAAATCTGACGAGATGAGATTAACAAAAGAGGAAAGAGAAAAAAATTAAGCTTTACTTCTGTTTTGACATAATGGATCATTTTACCACTTTGAACCTCAAACAATTAACAGAATGAAACCATTCGAGAAGTTTAGAGGGGAAATCTCTCTTCAACAGCTGATAGACATCTGAAACGTGACAAAAGCGCCAACTACACATTGTTTTGTTTTTTGCTTTTTTGTAAATAAACTGGTTAGGCAAAACAGGTTTATTCTTAACAATCCATTGTATTTTTTATCAGATTATTTTTTAATGATAAAATCTTAATTTCAAAAAGAGAGTGGTAACTATAGCTGTCTATAGCAAATACATGGTGTGGACTAAATAGTAATATAGTAGTTATATTCCATCTTGACATTAACACGCTGCTTACATATTAATGCATTTGTAAATAATAATCAGTATAGGAGAACAAAAGTCTTAAAGGAGCCTTTCTGAACACACACACTCAGAACTTTTACTTTTTGATATTGAAAGGGAGAGCTCACATTTTTTTCAAGTTTGTCTGAAAACAATACTCACATGCCCTTCAGTCAAGGAGGAATATTCTACTAAAAATAAAACTTTGTTTTGACCAGTTGATTCAACCTGTAACCTCAAAGCCAGAATGTTCTAATATTCACTTTTTACATTAATTTATTACATTATTATTACAATATTACAATTTATTTCATATTACCAGTGGTGGAAAGAGTACTGAAAATCTGTACTCAAGTAGAAGTACTACTACATTACTGAAATGATACAAGTGAAACTACTGTTAGAAAACCACTTAAGTGAAAGTACAAAGTATTCTTCTCTCCTCAGAGTATTGAGTATTACTTTTTAACTGTTGAATGTCATGTTTGATGCAGACATTTGCGTTTCTACAAATCTTTAGTTGAAATGCTTTCCAGCTCCTGTGGTCACGTTCACCTTCACGTTCAACATATTTTTTTCATCTGTATGTCATTGTTTTCTATGGAAGCCCATTTCCACCAGTACAAGAAAAAAATCCCATGGTTAATCATAATCATGAGATAAAAGTCGGAAGTCATAATTATGAGACAACAGTCAGACTGATGAGATAAAAAGTCATAATTATAAGATAAACATTATTACTCTTTATTTCATAATTACTACTTACCATAAGGATATTTTTTTACTGGCAGAATCCATAGAAAACCATAACATATGAACCATATCACATAATTATGACTTTTTATCTCATAATTATGACTTACCACAGAGATTTTTTTTTTCCACTGGCAGAAATTGGCTTCATTGCCCCTTTTAGCTTTATTGGCAATGAAAATCCAAATGAAAGCTTTGGATGTTAAAATCAAAACTGGCTACTTAGTACTTAATCATGACTTCACAAGTAACAGTAAGTACATCACTAAATGTGATCAGTAAGTTTGAATAAGGTTACATACTTGACAATTTACTCATACAAGTACCCAAAAAATGACTCAATCAAAGTGATTGACATAGTAGTAATTAACTGAACATCATATCTTGTCAGTAACTGGAGATGTATTTATTAAACCTGCTGTTTTGTTGTTACATGATACGGGTGACAAGTTGAACACAGTTTAATATTTAAATCTAGACTCATAAATTACACTTTGGACAGTGTGTGAAGCCGCACAGATTTTGTGTTTTATCTGATGATTTGTGAGGCACTTTGTGACATTTGTACTACAGAGGTGCCATAGAAATAAACTTCACTTACTTCAGTCTTAAATAACAAATCTATTAGCATTTTTACAGCAACTCAGCTATCAGTAAAAGCTACTTTCCCGTCTATCTTTGGGCCGCGTATCGGACAGTATTTCCTGGTAAATAAACTCACCTTTCAGTAAGTCGTCACCCTCTGTATCATTCCAGCTGGACTGCCTTGAGTTTAGTTGCCCAAACAATACACAAATACCATGTGTTCGTCTCGAAGCTTCCTCCGCTCCCTCAGCAAAAGATCAAACTCCACTGTCACCTGTGGTACTACGAGGGTTTAGTTAACATGTAAAGGATTTATTACTCCTCACAGAGCTGTTTGCACAACAGGCTAAAGGGTTGCTGAATAGGTTTTAAATACATTCCAATTACACAGTGTTATCTTCATATTAAAGCAAGATAAGGGGAATGCGTGAGAGTTCATCCTGAAGAGACATTTACAGACTCACCTCACATAAAAACAAACATTACATCTACAGATAAACTAGTTGCAGCAATAGCAGGTGTGTCAGCAAACGTCGTAAAGACACAATCTTATTTACAGCACAAGAGTTGCAGGAAAAACAAGTGAATGTGTCTGAGGCCTCTGATGTGAGTCTCGTCGTACTGTCAATAATAAACCAGCGGATTCAGTATTTTATCTCTGCAAGTTAACACAACTCCACGGGAATATCAGCAGCCGGCACGCATTGTTTTTACATCAAAAAACACAGACATCCAGGCAAAAGTAGATTTCATACCACTCTTTATAATTGTCAGCAATGTTAGGATACAATACAAAATACAGACTTAACACTTTATAGGCCTTAAATGGACAGCAATGCTTCAGAGGTTTACATTCTGTAATTTAAGCAGAAAAAAAGCAAGCTTAGACTGTTAGAAAACAGAGCGTTTACTTGCTGCACACATTATTCTTATCATAATAATTTGCCTTATCATTTGAAAACATCACTTGAAGACTAAGCGTTATGTTTTACAGAGCACTGGCAAGTCTGAGAAGCTGGTATGCTGCATTATTAATTGTTTGAAAATGATATAAAATGCTGCATCTGCTACACTTTAAGAGACAGTTTGAATTTTTTGAAGTGGAGTTGTGTGAGGTAATGATCCACAGTCAGTTTATTACCCACAGTAGATGGCAATCAACATGTCCCCAGTTTGGAGAAGCAGTGGGTTTTTCCCATCGACACTTTCAGCTGTGACGAGTCAAATCATGTTACGCTGATTTGCATTTCAGTTCCCACTTAAAATGCATCAAGATGCACCCAAGATGGACCTTCTCTTGAGTGAGCCAAAGCAAACTGGTCCCGCTGTGTGTTGTGGTCAATTCTCAGTACGTTTGTAGCCACGATCTGAATCTCTGTGATTTGAAGTTTAGTTTTTCTCCCGTGTTGCTGTTTGTACATTCAAGTATCTGCTTTATTTTACTTTTTCATGTTTGCTTTCAGCCAAATGGGAGTTGTGTTAAATTACCGTTGATGAAAACCCAACATTTCCTGATGTTGCTGCTTCATAATAAATGTGTATAAATAAATAAATAGCAGGTGACTTTGATTGTGAAGAATCTGCAGGAAATGAGGGGTTTATCTACTGTTTTACAGCCGCTCGACTATATACAAGTGTGTCTTCAGTTAAAGACGCACCCTTCAAGCCCTGTTGGAGATGCAACTCCCTGCTGTGCAGAAAAATTTGGACTATATACTGGTGATTTCATGTTGAAAAAGGCTGTCTAATGGCAAAATACAATTAGCTGCTGGCCCTATCCACAGCAGTACATTGCCGAGCTTCCTACAGCAGGACTGCTGCTTCTCCAACCTGGGGGTACCGAACACCATCTACTGCAGGTGACACACTGAGTATGAAAAAGTACCTCATAGATCCCTACTTCAAATAATCCAAACTATCCCTTTAACTTAATGACCTTGCTGTTGTGGTAAAACTTCATGGTCAGTCCGTATGAAACAATCAATAAAAGAAATATTTGGGTAATACATGAAAGTGCTTCATACAGTATATTGTAGCAGCTGTAGCTGTTTTCTTTACATCCACTCTCATTCTGTACAGCACAAACACAGTTTATCTTATAGTCTAAAGAGTATAGTAATATCTAACAGTGGAACACAGCTAAACATTCACATATTGCACACTGCCCGCTGTTGGCTCAACATAATCCCACCTCTGCTTCCTGTAATTAGTGTGTTAATGACTTTAGACAGGTTAAAAATTATCATCGGAACAGTTAAAATTGTCTTTTATAAAAACAACTTCCCACTGATATTGTCTCATATATACAAGTTAATAGCATTAGATTATCATACAAGGACAATACCATTTAGAAAAAAAAGCAATTATATGGCCATGATTGATATGGTAGGGATTTTGAAAACCCGCTGACAGTGAGGCATAGATACAACAATGTAAATGAAACAATCTGTCATCAGGACAGCTGATTTCAATGAGTATTTACTTGAGAAAATATGCTACACTTAGCCAATAAAGAACTTATATTACATTCAGTGTGGTGGGCGGTTTACAAAAATACAGAACATGTAAACTAACAGGAAGACTGCTTTTAGTGGTTTCTTCCAAACCACCAAGTGAACGTGAATACATTTTTAATTAAATATCTATTTCAGGATAAAATAATCTATGTCTTATTCATGGAAATATAACAAAGATTTGACCGTAGAGCTGTAATAACACACTTACTGAGGTGACCTGAACTCAGGCTTAGAGAAAGAAAACTTAAACTAATGAACTGAACGTTACTGAGTAACTATCTTTCAAATAACAGAGATACCTTTATGGCCAAACAAGTTGTTTTTCTATGTAGTAGTCTTAGCCATTTAAAACTCAGTTTCATTTTGAAAAGACATACAGTAGATACAACACCCCTGGTATAAAGCTAAATTGTCCATCTTTGATGCAAAAGTTCCTTCCTTTCTTATTTTTTTACCAAAAACACATTGATAAGTAAAATCTTGTTTTTTGCTCATAATTGTGCATTTGGTGTGTATGTTTGTATATGTGCATGTGGGTGCATGTATATACAGTATATGCATACAGTATGTCAGTGTTTATACTGTGCAGCCATCTCCGTGTGTGTGTGTGTGTTACCAGGCCAGTGGGGAGGCCATTCGTGGACTTCTGGGGCTCTTCAGGCTTTCTGAAGCTTGCCACTCACTGAGCGCTCTCTGTGGTAAACAAACAACAGGGTTTGTCAGCAAACATAAATGCTGTTTTTTGATAGCTTTTGTGTAATGTACTGTATATCTTATAGACATGTGTGAGGTTGACCCACACCTTTAGTCTGGACTAGCTGTCTTGATCTGCAGATGCATTTTTGATGAACGATAGCAGTAAGTGCTAAGCTAACTTACACACACATTGCATTTCATGTTAATCAGGCAAACAATAACACAAGTTACAGACCAGAATAAAACATTTCAAAGGAGACCACAGCTATAGTATTGGTGCCAGAGAAGTGACTATTTCAACTTAGCATGTTTTCTTTATCTTTGATGACATATCATGGTCATTTTATGATTTATTACAGGAAATACATCATAGATTTCTCCTATAACAGACAAACTGAATGTGAACTTTAAGTATGAATGTTGAGCTGCTGAATTTTAAAGAGTTTTTTGCCTCAAATTTGTTTGGGAAAACTATGTTTTCTTCATTCAGATCTGGCCTCTGAGAAAAAGGGCCGGCAAGGCTGCAACACAGTGCTGAATACTGACTATCAATATACTGATCCTGCTGCTGTATGTAGCTCATTATTAGCGCCATAGCTGGGCAGACTTTCCCTCTACATCGTGGATGAAATGCATGCTGTGCTCATTACTAAACTCTCTGCATGGGTCTTTCCTAAAAAACAAAACACTGGCAGAGTACAAAATTTAGTAAGTAATGAGGTATTCATCAGACACAGGGGAAGTGTTTATGTGCAGCCATTAAAGTTGTGCATTACGACGTGTTTGAAGAAAAATGAAGGCTTTTTCAAACCATTATGTTAAATAGTTTGGGAGGAAGGCTGAGAGGGAACTACAGAGGAAAACATGCATATAGTTTTGAGTGTTGCGCTGTAGGGGTGACAAGAGGAATTATTTGAATGAATGAATCCCTGCAACGCTCACCTCAAACTTGGCCATGAACTCAGAAAAGATACCAAAGAAGGCCTCAGTGTTTGTGGCTTTGCCGTCTTCTCCAAAGTAAGACGCAGTTTTGCTGAATTCTTCCATGGCTCTCTGTTGCAAGGACTCAAGAGACTGGACTGCAGGATGACTGTTTTCCAGGAAGTTCTGCACATACTGGAGTCAAGGGACAAACAAGTGTGATCATCTTGTCTACTAAATCAGTTTTTTTCTGTTTATTAGCCTACATATCTCTGCGGACTGTGCCTCTCTTTGGCAGTTTTTCCAAGGATACACTCATGACAACAGCAAAACGGTCCTCAGCAGTCGCAGGCATCTTCTGACAGGCTGAGCGAATGTCCTGGATGGTTGTATGAAGGTCATTCAGGTCGGATGTGATAGTTCTCTGGTTTACTATGGGCAGATGTGTGTGAGCAAAGCGGGAAAATAGATGGGAGTAGAAAAGTACACTTAAAATTAGTGGCATACATGAAAACCCACAACAATAAAAACTAAATTATAAAGTGCTCAGTATATATTAAGATGCTTACAGAGCAGAGTTCAACGGAAAAAGTATAATGGTAAAGTACCTTTGGCTGCAAGAGGAACCATGGTTAAATCTTTGGAGAAATCCAACACTTCAGGGAAGTGTTGACATAACGACTTGACCAGAATATGTAGAAATGTCGACTTCCCATCCACTGTCTTAGTTGTGCTCAACTGCAGAAGACACAATAAAGTTATTAAAGGGAAAATTCTGAACTTTTCATTTAGATGTCCAACAAAAAGACTGAATTTGCACGCCCTTTGAGACTAGAAATCCAAGATGAAATAGTCTGTAGTTCTTCTTTACATCCACTGACATCACTGGATGTAAGGAAGAGCAGTTTTTTGCAATAGGAGAACTCTGTTTTCTCAGTCAATATGGTAACACTGAAGAATTTATTGCTTCAATTGGTTACATTTAGCAACAACACTAACAGAACATCCACATGAAAAGTACCAAATTTTCCCTTTAACTGTACAAATATAATACATTGAGAAAGGAAAACAAAGACCGCTTCAAAAAGCATCTGATCACATGTTTTAAATATCTAGTTGTATCTAGAGTACTGTATGGTGTACCTCTGTAAGGAAGTTGATCTTAAAGCCTGTAGTCTTGTTGGTTTTAGGCTGGCTGTTATTCAAGTAGTTCCCCATAGCCAACACAAACTAAAAGAAGACAGAATGCAAATTTTAGACTGCAACACATTTTTTATCCCTCATATGTACTCAAGGGTAACTATTTTTAAACATTAAACATGTTGTTTCTTGATGTCTTGTTTCACTGCAAAAACAAAAATCTTTAAAAAACAAAAAAAAAAGCACCCTGTATGTCTGGTTCTTGTTCAAGGGAATAAACAAACACACTTTTGTGAACGTTCTTTACTGTTCTTCCTATCTGATAACAACGGGAGGATGTTTGTGTCTTATCAGAATCACACAGAATTGTGAAAGCAGCATTTTCATGTCATCCTCATAACAGCAGGGTTATTTTAAATTATAAACAACAACAGAAGGCTACCTCTAGTATCTTAGCCAGCTTCTTGCTTGACTTCAGCTCCAGTGAAGCCTTGTACAGGCAGTCGTACGCTGCCCTCAACTCCTCCGTCTTCTCCTGTAAAGAGCACTTGAAGAGGAGGCTCTGCAGGCGGGTCTTGTACTCTGGGACTGACAACATCTGATGGAGAACACACACGACAAGCAAATAAGTCAGTGATGGTAAACACAAATACAGCACGTGGGCAATGACACAGTCAGAGAATCCACACAACCAACTGACTGTACCTGCAACACAAACTGGTCTGGCTCACTGAGTTTGCTGGGGTCCTGTCTGTACTCTTCATACTTTTTGACCTCCTCTGCATCAGGGGCATACAGCAGCAGCTGTTTGATGTGGGATGGCTCCAGCCTATCAGTGACCATGTTCATCAGCACCTGACGCAGCTCCCCGGGAGACAGCTTAAGGTGGGCTATCAGGATGGCTAGAGGTTTAAAGGAAGTTAAAAGGGTCTATAAATTCCTAATTCTTAACCATAATGAGCCCATATATCATGAGAACTAAGAAAAAGGAAGGGAGGAATCACAACTGAAGTTTTTTTAAATATCAGAAGACTTGAAATAAAGCCACTTATGGAAATAGATAATATAATAATATGCCATTTTATACTTACAGGCATTGTAGGCCTTCTTATGGGACAGAATTTCAATCACATCTTTCTTCTTGAAGGATTCTGGCTGAGGGGATGGCTCTGGAGCAGGCACTGAAAATGAAACCGTTGTTAGTAAAATACCCAGATGTTATGGAATAAAATAGTAGATAGCAGGCAGATGAACAAAGATAAAGATTTACATTGGTTTCTAAAAAGCAAATTACAACGGCAGAATGAACTTCCCACAATTACAATCGAAAGGGATAGAAGTTTTAGGTAAAATATATTTTTCAAAATATTTGGGGACCATGTTTTTTTTCTTTTAGACACATGATTCAGGATTGAAATTACTGTAAACAGTCACACTCAAAGGAAGCAGAAATCCATAATAATGATCTGTGTGTAATTATGTCCTCTGATTAGAACATTTGCAATATACTGTCAACATGAATAGGGCTTACTGATTAATCCAGAATTCTTTACACATTAACATAATATGATCTTCAGCTGTGCTTCTATTTGAAGTGGAAACAAACAACTTTTCAGCCCCCATAGTACTGAGAGAGGATAACATTAGGAGAAAAGTTTAAAAAGTTTGTTCATTAACTTAGTGTGTAATGGAGACATAATTTTCCAAGGAAAAATTGTGCCTAGCGGCAAACAGATGAAGGCAAGGCTTATTCTAAAGCCATTACACAGTGCAATCAACATTTACTTCACAATGACACATTAAAGCAAGAAAGTTGTCTATTTGCGCTGAAAAGCACTGCTGATATGCCTACAGCCAGTTGTACTCACCGGGGTTCTTCTGTGTCCCAAAGTGCAGCTCCAGATCCAGATACTTCACCATGTCATGCAGTTTTTCATAGTCCGAATTTGCTCCCAACTACCAAAGATATGCAGAAATGGTGCTTTGTGAATTACAATTTCATCAGTGTTAGATCATTTTCCATTTGGACTTTTAAATCTAAATTATGTTACACTTTAAGAGTCCAAACCTTACAAAACTCACCTGTCCCCAGATTGTCCCCTCTGAGTTTTCAACCTGCTCCCAGCGCAACCTCTTCACGCTCATGTGGTTGGAGTCCATCCTGGAGAGCGAAGGCCTAGGTAAGGGTGGAGGGGAGCAGGGTGGGGGCAGGGGTGGAGGTGGTGGGGGCTCTAGATGCTCTGATGGGTCAGATAAAGAGTGGGGGAGGGACTGGGGCTGGCCATGGGGTTGCTTATGCTGGGGTTGAGTTTGGGGCTGGTGTGGCGACTGCAGCAGGTGATGTGAGGGCTGGGACTGCGGACGGGTAGCTTGGGTGGAGGACTGGACTTGGTGCTGGGATTGGTGGTGTTGGGGCAGAGGTTGGAAAGTGGAGAGGGTGGGCTGGTGTGGCTGGAGGGGCTGAAAGGTGGAGAGAAGGGGCTGAGGCCTGTGGGGCTGCTGGGGAGGGTGGATGACATGAATCTGGTGTTGGAAGTCCTGTGGAGGGGGCTGTGGGGTCATATGGTGGATGTGGTGGATCTGAGGTGTGCTGGAGTGGTGGTGGGTCTGCTGGATAGAGTGGGGTCTTTGGGGAGAAGGTTTGGTGGGCTGGGGGTGATGGGTTTGGTGGATCTGCTGCTCTTGATGTCTCCCTTGCGGTGACACTTGGGTCTGATGGTGACCTTTAAGACTCCTCCGGCTCTGATGGGAGTGGCTATCCCGGTTTAGCTGAACTGGGAGGGAAGCGGGTTCCTGCTGGGCTTGATGCAGGAGCTCTGTGGAGGAGTGATGGGGCTTAGGTTGGTGCATCTGATGGGCTTGATGGAGCAGCTCTGTGGAGGAGTGGTGGGCCTGGGGTTTGTGGATTTGATGGAGCAGCTCAGTGGATGAATGGTGTGCCTGTCCCCGGTGCATCTGTAAAAAATGAGCAAAAGGGGGGCTGAATTTTTAAAGGGTTCTTTTAAAATGTAGTGGTGAGAAACATGAGCAATAAAAAACATGTAAAACATGATATAAAATCATGCAGATAGCATATCAGCAACAACTTGGCTAGCTAACCTCTTTGGTTAACACAGCTGCTGATAAAATCTCCTCCTGCCAACAAAGCTGAAATTTTAAAAATGAGAAAAGGGAAGTTTAATTTTTTAACTTTAAAGTTTTAAAATCAGGTGGTGAGCAACATGTGTAACCAAGGAGAGCAACAAAAAACATTTGAAAAAACAACAAAAAAACATGCACATAAATACTCAAAGTAAAATCAAGCAATATAACGTACTAGAACAAACAAACAAAAACACAAAAATATATGCAGAGAAATATATATGCATATATATGCAAAGAAATAAAACCAGTACTTCTCCCGTGTGACACATCTGGTGAGCTTGATGGAGAAGTTCGGTTGAGGAGTGGTGGGGTTGAATTTGCTGCATCTGGTGAGCTTGTTGCAGGACCTCTGTTGAAGAATGATGGGCCTTGGTTTTATGCACCTGGTGGAGCATTTCCGCTGACGAGTAGTGGGCGTGGGCTTGTTGCATCTGCTGGAGCATCTCTGCAGATGAGTGGTGGGCCTGGGATTGCTGCAACTGATGGAGCATCTCTGTGGAGGCGTGATGGGCTGGGGCTTGGTGCACCTGGTGGAGCATCTCTGCAGAAGAATGGTGGGGCTGGGGTCTTATGCCCTGATGGCTTTGGTAGATACCCTCAGAGTACTGGCCTTGCTGGCTGGGGTGGGCTGTTGGTTGGGGGGGTGGCTGGTGTGGAGATGGGGCTGAACGGGACTGGCGGCGGTGGTGATGACTCTGGTGGGCCTGCTGCTGCTGTGCTTGGCGCATCATATACAGAGGATGGTTGGAGAGGTGATGGTTGGAGTCTGGAGAGGGGAGTGGGGGTAAAGACTGGTGGAGTTGTTGAAGTGGTAGTGGTGAGTGGGCTTTCTGCTGCGTTGGCTGGTTAGGCATCGAGTGGTGGCTCTGGTAGATCTGTTGCATCTGTTGCTCTTGATACGCTTGTTGCTCCTCGTAGGCTTGACGCTCCTCATAAGCTTTTTGCTCCTCATAAGCTTTACGCTCTTCATACGCTTTTTGCTCCTGGTAAGCTTGAAGCTCTTCAAATGCTTTTTGCTCCTTATAGGCTTGACGCTGTTCATAGGCTTTTTGTTCTTGGTAGGCTTGGCGCTGTTCATATGCTTGTCTTTCTTGGTAGGCTTGTTGCTCCTGGTACATTTGTTGCTCTTCAAAAGCTTTTTGCTCCTCATATGCCTTCTGCTCTTCATAAGCCTGTCTCTCTTTGAAAAGTTTCTCCTGGTAGGCCTGTTGCTCTTGGAGCAGTTGCTGTTCTTCATAGGCTTTCTGCTCCTCAAACGCCTGCCTCTCCTTATAAGCTTGTTGCTCCTCATAGACTTGTCTCTCCTGGTAGGCTTTTAGCTCCTGTATGGTAGCATGGACCTGCATGTCCTCTCTTGTGGGCATCACTTTATGTAAGGAGTGGCGTTTAGGTGGTGGATTGCTGCGAGGAGGAGGTGGTGGAGGGGGGCCAGATTTCCGGCGGATGGGCACATATGCTCTTGGTGAGTGCTCAGGGGTGTAGCTAATCTGATGCTGCTGCTGCTGCTGTTGCTGGTGCTGGGACTGAGTCTGCGCAGGTGGTGGAGGGGGAGGAGGTGGGTCATTGAACTGAACAGGCGGGGGTGGCGGAGGGGTCATCGGCGGTGGAGGGATGTGGTCGGAGGAGGAAGAGTAAGTGAGGGAGGAGGCGTTCTCTTCTCCACTGCTGCTCTGAACATCACTTGGGCTGCTGAGCTCTGGGGCCACAAATCCCCCATTTTCATCTTCGTCCACCCCCAACTCTTCTTCATTATCCTCATCCTCCTCATCTGGGAAGCCCATCTGCACAATATCCTGGCATTAACACCAATTACACTTCATTAGCCTATTAATGTCAAATTGGAACTTTTTTTAATTGGCTACAACAGGGTTTTTCTATTCTAACCCAAATGCTAAAACTTAAAATACATACTGTCTATTAAAACTGTACATGTTTTACAGGACCTCCAGTACAAACATGGTAAAAACATAAAACCCTTTACATACAGTTATAAACACTTACTGTGCAGGTTTGATGACAACCTTAATGACGACTTGTGTACTTCTGTTCACAACCTGGTTTACTTAAGAAAGGCTCCTCACATCTAAAGTTGTGAGAAAGGTGTGTTGTGGCAAATCACGGGTAAAACTTTCATTCAGTTGTGTTAGTGTGGTGCTTGACGTGACAATAAATTCACGACTGGCAGCAGGTTTTAATGGTGTGCTTTAAATGTTAATGATGGCGCTGCTCTTTTGTTTACATTTGGATCACAGATTGTGTTTTTAATCGCTCTCTGAGGTCAAAGTGGTGGACAATGTATGGACAAACAAATCTGCTGTATCCATTATGTGAAGCCATCTGTGCTTAAGTTTTACAAAAAAAGATCACTTTGTTAACTTTATACATCTTAAGTTTTACTTTTTATTATACGGGAAAGTATCTTCTGTACCCATTCTGTATGTGAGTTCAAGGGCCTGTCCTATTTTACATTTTGACAGCTTACCACAGGGAATTAGTGCACCATGGAGGATTAACCCACTGCCACCAGAAACTATGGAACCATGGGTATTTTCACAAAAAAACATACAACATATAATGAGTTGTCTTGCCTTGTGAAAGTACTGTGTGTGTAAGATGAAAAAAGAATTGGCTGTATGTGGAAAACTATTTTGTTTGTAAATATAACCTTCTGGGTATCAAATGTTTGTTTTTCTCTTTTTAGTGATACTTGCAAAAAGTTAAGTTACCATTTAAACCCTGATAGAGAGAAATGTTTGCAATTATTATAGCAGATACATCATCCTATGAGCCCTCTGGATATTTGTACAATAGGTTTTTCTTTTTACACCAGAGAATAGACTATCTGAAGCTTCATTTCTCTGCTTTCTTTTTGCTACTGAGTGACTAGTAATAAAATAATCGACCAGATGTAGCACATGCAAGTAAAGAATTAATGATTCAGGTGAGAGAGTCATCTGACTATATGCACATGATAACTGAATACATATCGGCAATAGTCAAATTATCAGCTAACTCTCTTTAAATCAGGCCTCAGAACCCTTTCATATTACTAAGACATGCATTCCTACCTCCTCATAGTCATTCTCGGGGGTCAGGAAGTCATCAACGATGGCCACCCTCTGTCCCAGCTGCTCGCTCAGTGCATCCAGAAAACGATCTGTGTCTTCTGAACGTGGTGGTTTGGAGAAGGTGTAGCGTCGTTTGCTGCTGCGGTGGGCAGGGGGACTAGATGGGTAATCAGGGGCATCTGGAGGTGATGGAGGGGGACTGTCCAGGCTGATGTAAGGATTGGACTCTCCACTGGTCTGGCTTGTCAGCCCTGATGGATAGAACTGGGTTGCAGGGGGGCTGGGTAGAGGCTCTGGCCAGGATGTAGGTGGTGGAGGGCCTTTACGGCTACCTGAGATAAGGAAGAGATATATCTGTAACAGTATACACTGAAATAATCACAGCTAAATCTGTGAAGCATCATTTCTGTCTGCTTACTTTGAGAGGTTTAAAGGGACAGTTCATCCCAAAATCAAAAATACACATATTGACACCACTGTCTTGTTCCAGAAATCATGATCCAGTTACTCAAAATAATTTGTAGACCTTATTACAAGCAGTTTCACGTAGGAAATACTTTCTTTATGCACTAGAGTCTACCAGAACCACTTCTGAATCTACCAGAACTTTCTTTCTAATACAAAGAAAGTGGTTCCCACATGAAACTCCTCACAACAAGGTCTGTGGTTTATCTTAAGTAACCTGGTCATGATTTTTGAGAAGAGACACTGGTTTTGATTTTCAAACATATTTTTCCCTCTACAATGAAAAAAAATATGAAAAGTTCAGCACATTGTTCTGCATAAAAGGCTATCTGAACATATCTCCCAGAGGAACCACTGCAGAAAACACATTTTTGATTGTAGAGGGATGTTAACGGTGTGTTTTCTAGTTCCACCTCCACCATCACCATATCCTTCTTATGAGGTTTGCTGTGTCTGGACTACACTTGACAACCCTCTACCCAACCACAACCTGGCCCTGCCTGATGCAGACTGAATACGAGGATGTTCCTTTCTTACCATTATGAACACACTCTGCTTTATATAAATTGCTCTATTTCTGATTTTTGGTGGAAATGCTGAGTGTCTCCAAATTAGGTGCACAAACTGGAGCAGCAATGGTGCTACACACAGTCAACAGAAAGCAGGATGACCTCTTCATTATATTTTTAATATTTATAGAAAGGTGCTGCAACCTCTTTTCCATTTCACTTGCCATTCAGTTAATTGATGTCTTTGCAAGCATGTAGTACTACACTACTCCCCTCGTCTCTTTTCAAGTGTGCTACCTACTCAAGTGTTGGATCCCTGAATGTCGGAAGTCAGAAATACCCATCCACTTTCAATGGATCGCAGCAAATGCTTGACAAAGACCTCCTTTAGATTGAAATATTGCTCAATTAAAGTTGCTGGGAGCTATCAGCACAGTGTGCAGATCTTTTGTCTGATTCTTGCCCCCCATGTGTCATTCCAGCTCTGGCCCTTCCTAGTCGGGTCCTAATCTAACAAAACTATAACTGATCATAACAGCCAGGCCAAAAAACAGATTGAGAGCAGATGTCTGTTTTTTGACTCTGCTATCCTGTATATTTATGTACAAAAACGGTGTCAATGTAAAATTCAAGGATATTCAGTCGAGTCAGAAATGGGTTGGCTACCTTGGGATTTATCCTTCTATTCACTGCAGTACTTTAAAACATTTTGTTATCCTCCCTCTCCGACACACACACATACACACTCACTCATGCACAGTTATCTAAGTAGTTATTTTATACCCTCTATCAGCCTCATATAATCTAGTTTCTATGAGTTTAGTATAAATTTATACTTTCAGCTACCTGTGTTAGCATGTATTGTAGGGGAGGCGGTGCGCGAGGGAGGCTCCAGATCCAGCAAACTCTCAGGGGCAGGAGGAGGACGACTCTTCAGAGACTTGGATCTCTTGGTTGAATACATGTTCTCCAGTTCAGCGTACACGGCTGAGAGCTTGTGTGGTGGAAATGTACAAAGAAACCAGAGTAAGACCTCTCGCACTAATGATGATGAGTCCTAAGCTGATGTTTCCCGTGAGGATGGGCCTTTGTACGTACATTGGTGAGGTTGTTGGGAGTCTCGGGAAGGGAAGTACCGTCTCCTGACTGTCTCTCTCCCGGAGCCAACCTCATCCCTGTCTCCAGCATTGGCTCTGTACGGAGGCCTATGACAATATATCCATTAGCATGACTAAAATACAACCCAGGTAGCTGAGTGATTCTGTAGATAGACTGTAATTCAGAAGGCAGATAATTTGACTTGTGTCCTCATTTGTTACCCTCTAAGAAAGTCTAATAAGCATCTATAACGGTGTAAAAAAATACACTTCTGTTTACAGTAAAGTTCTGTTGTAATTTGTCCCTAATTACCCTTATTAGTGTAACGGTAGGTGTATTGTATCTAATTAGAATATAGCTGTGTTTGTTTACTGTCTAAAAAAGAAAATATTATTTGTAGCTTTTGTCTAATTTAATAAAAACTACAGCTTATTTCATCCTTTTAGTGTACTGTAAAATAAAATGCGACTGTAAAATCTTTAAGAAAATATAAAGTATGAACTGAACTAGTATGAATCAGAATAAGTTAAAAAAAAAAGAAAAGAAGCTGGAAGCTGAAAACAAATTGTAAATGTTACCAAAAAAATCCAACTAAGATTTAAAGGTACAGTATGTGAGAATTGAAAGTTTTTGACCTCCTGTCAGATTCATACTCCTTACACAGAGGGGCCAGTATATCTCAAAAGTAACCGCTAACTGCTGCTAGCTGTAGCCATTCTTGTAGTCAACCCCTGCAAGTTTCCTTAATGCACGTTTTCATCGTATTTAGTCAGTCTGACTTGCCATATAATTGGAGTTTTAGGACAAAATATTTCACGCTGCCACCACTATTGATCAAGTGACTGGAACCATCCTCTGTTATACAAAAAGCAAATCTAATAATTTGCAGTGTACTTGAAAGAATAAAGAATAAAGTGATTTAAAAAAAACTTATTGTGCCACATTCTGTTGATATTTTTTCATTATTTTTGACAGTTTTAAACAAATATTCTTACATATTGCACCTCTACCTGGACTGTATAATCACAATAAGGATAATGAATGCTGAAAATATCAATAGTGATGGTGATGGTGATAAGAATCATGGTAGTTGTTGTGTTACTGTTGCTACTGATGATGATAATGAAGATAATTAAGTTCTGTACCCATGCCCAAGTGTGTGCCAATGACCAGGTCATCAGAGCTACGTCCCCTCACACTGCTTCTGTACGTGGTCCCTGTCACCCTCATGGAGCTGCTACGTCGATGGGGCTCGGGGGCAACCTCAGGCTCCGGAGGAGGCGGAGGAGGTGGTGGTGGTGGTGGAACTGGAACACACACACATATTGGCAATGCAAAGGAAAAGGAAAAGGTGTATGAAGGGCTGCAGCACCTGAGTTGATCTGAACTAGTGAATTTATTCCCCCAATGTGGGCGTCCGCCTCACACACAAACCCCTTTTCATTCATACACACGTAGACCTTAACACGCACATGTACCAAAAGAACTTAAAAGGATAAATGTGTGCACACACCTGGCGCTTTGAATCCAAGGAAACGTGAGATCTTGCTCTGGCAGTGTTCCTGCTCTTCGTACGTCAGCAGCTGGTAAACAAACTGCCAGATCACCTGTTTGGCTGGAGTATCCAGCACCGGGAACACATCCACGATCAGAGTGTCAACATTCCTGTGGCCATGGAAACACAAGGGAGACTGAAATCGCCTGGCTGTACAATCACAGGTCAAAGGTGAGCTTGTGGGTGTAGTCATCTGTGTAACGCCGGTAACAAGATGCAAAATTAAGGGCACTCCACCGATTTTACACATGGAGGCAAGTTTACTCCTCATAAGAGGTGTATAAAGTCTCCAACCAACCAGCCAAGACACCTCCTGCACATGTTACAACAACATGGCTCATAGTAAAAGAGTGCAGATATTAAACTGGCCTGCCTAAAGGCCAGACCCGTCATGAAGTGCAAAATACAACAACGGAGACCCCCCGACTGTTGAGCACTTGAAGTCATAAACTGTATCAGGCAAGAATGGGAAAAAATCTTGCTTTCAAAACTTGAACAGTCTGTGTTGTCAGTTCCCAAACTTACTGAGTGTTATTCAAAAAAAAGGTGATGTAACACAATGGTAAACATGACAAATTCAGATTGACCATATATTTTCAAAATACAATCAGTTTTAACATGAAATATCTTGTCTTGGTACTGAATTCAGTTGAAACAGTTTTTGCACATTTTACACAATGTCCCATTTTTTCTTGGAATTGTGGTTTGCGTTTGGATTCACTATCTGCTTGCTGTTCTATTTGATTTATTTGCATATCATTTTCACCAAATTTCTATTCACAAATGCACATTTGTAAACAAAAACCCAAACTTTTCAGAGCTGACATGCATTTCCTCTATATCTGAATGTACAAACAAAAAAGCTGTTAAAACACCACCTCAAGTTTTACAAGATATTTATTTAATTTTTTATTTTCTAAAGTTTATTAATCACAATCTTTAGTCCCTGTGGTGTGATTGTAATTGTAGAGTCACGTTGTATACTTATATATGTGTTTGTAAACTTGCTGTACATGTGTTTCAATAAAGTAAAGGATGAAGATCCAGTGCACTAGAGAGAGAAGATAGGATATCCTGGCCCCTGTTGTTTCAAATATAAAAAATCTCTACATGCCAGTTAGAAGTAAATAAAAAAAATAAATGCACATAACACCTGCAACAGCAGAAAATATAAACATGTTCAATTATTCCTCTCAATAGTTTTTTTTTTTTTGTCTTGTTGGCATTATCACTTCACATCCACCGTCTGACACTCTCTGCCCCCACCTCCCCCTCCTCTTCTCCCAGTCTTCCTCCTTCCCCTTTGCTCACCTGTGCTGGAAGAAGTTCTCCAGAGCCTTGCAGATTGTGTACCTCTCCTGGATGGTCAGCAGGTGCTCCAGCTGCTGCCCGAAGGTGCGGCCTTGAACCCGGATACTGGGGGGCAGTATCTCTGCTACCCACTGCAGGGAGCTGAGCACAGGGGAGCGAGCACGTTCTGTGGGAACGCCGCCGCCGGCAAGGTCCTGCTCTGCCAGGGCAAAAGTGGGTGGACCGTCCTCCACGACCAGAGTGGGCATGGCACCACTGCCTTGGAGCATGGACACCACCTTCTCATGGGAAGAGGTCCTACAGGCAGACACATGGTACGCATAGAGACACTTGCGGACACACACTGAGATCGGCTTTTAACTGAATGTGCCAATTGTGTTTTAGAAAAAAGCTCAGTGTCACAATTTAAATTCT
>JAJHUR010111952.1:28349-45864 GCA_027495735.1 Lutjanus campechanus | reverse complement strand
GGGTTTGAGCTTGTCATTTTTGGCTTTTAGTGTCTCCTCGCCGTGATGTCAGCCTCTCACTGAAGGCTTTTTGAGTGATACAGTAGCTTTGTATAGCAGAGATGGCATGAAAATCCCTCTGGCTCCCGGCTGTTTTATTTTAGTGTATGTTAAGTACCAGGCTGCGCCATTTAAAACCGGCCTGTTTTCCATCTGAATTATTTAAGCTGCACCTTCACATGGATCGTTCTCACGTTTGCCTTCATGCCCCCTGGGTACTGTACACTTTTACCTGCCTCGCTGGGCAACTAACTGCTGTTGGAGTGCAGTTCAAGGTCTGTCAAACAGGCAATATATTAAAGGATCATTTCAGTTTAATACAACTTCTTTCTCATGTTTGTATTTTTATGGTCATCGTTGCTATCTTTGGCAGTAAAGCATTAGCTGACTTAAAGTCCAGATGAAACGGTATCTAGCTTCTGTGTTGTGACATATTTAAGAGTGAAACAGGATAGGCAGGGCTGGGTATCGTTCAAAATTTTTTCGGTACCAGCACTGATACCTTGGCTTCATTACTGGTTCCTGGGCGTTACTTTTTTAAATGCAAATTTTATCAAATCCATTTGAACAAATATAAAATTACATTACACATTACAGTACAATTACTCACTTTAAAGGAAGAAGCTATTTGACAAAGGTAGGCCCCAAGCTACCGAGGGCCCATATAATTCATGAGTGTGTCATGGCCTCTCCACTAACCTGTAGTATTCAGTGATCTTACTCTGTGGAAATGATTTAGGAAGACATTAGCCAGCTCGTATAAACAAATGGCTTGGAGTCGAGTACAGGGTGTTGCAAAATTAAGAGGAGCTAGCCCAAGTAGTGCTGAAAAAAGGAGAAAGTGGAAAGATACTAAATGACAATATCCACCCCAGCCACAGCCATTTCAATCTGCTGCCATCTGGCAAGAGATACAGAAGAATCCACTCCAGTACCACAACTTCAGAATAGCTTCTTTCATGAGACTGTAAACTCCTAAATTCATCCCCCATACTCCATCATAAATGCAAGTGTTTTTTATTTATTCAAGGATTGAAAAAGGTGGAGAAAAGGGGATGTGGATGGCCCCGTGCCTTTGTTTGCTTAAGGCCCCAAAATAACTAAATCCACACCAGGGGATGTGATCAAAAAGGGTTAAAAGGGCATTTTCCATTTCATCTCAACTTAATTAATATATTACAGCAATGTGATTACTCTTTTTAGAAGCATAGGGATCAGAATTTAAATTAAATGACATTAGAGTTACTAATCCCAGTCTCAATCCCCAATTCTTTGACTACTCAGGGGTAATTTTCTTTGCTGTCGTAGCAGGAGTTTAATAAGTGTTTTCAGAGGACTCCCAACGAATGTGTTAGTTAACTGTCCAATCAGTTAGCCTCTACCAAAAGAGGAGAAATGTGACTCCCAGTAGCTCGAAAATTGTCTAATTTTGGCCTAAAACTGTGCATGCTGTGTCTTTTTTAGCTGCCAGCTAGCCACCCATAGCTCTGCCCACATTCATTTGACATTCATTTTTTGAGGACGGGACTTCTCTGAGTGCTCCTTGCAGTCAGTCACCCAGGCTAAGCTAACGTTAGCTGTTGATAGTCAGCAAATACCTCCTAACTGGGCGGCTGTTTGTGAAACCACAGTGTCTCAATGTCCGCTAAATAAAGAAGATCTGACGTGTGCATATGGAGGATTTGAAGTTGTTCAATGGCACTTTTGACAGAGATAAAATGACTAACAAAAGTAAATTAACAAACAACTTTTTTTTTTTTTTTTTGTGTATAAAATGATTTGATTGTTTTTTCAATGAGTCACTGACAACCAAATTTATTGCTCAGATTTGGCAATGCTTACAGACTGCTAAAAAGAAGTTTATCGGGTAGAGAGTAAAGTGGTTACAGGTTTAAACACCAGAGGTTAGCCAACTTATTTGGAAGTGAAAATGAAAGAATTTGGTAACATTTGTGAGTAGAGCTTTGCCTGCCATGTGTGCACAGAGGGATTATAAGAAATATACTCACATTTGGACCAAATAAAATAGTTAAGATCAGGAGTTCCCCATCTTTTTTGCACCACAGTCTGTTTTTATATTGATAACTTTGTTTGAGACCAGCCAACTGGGTGGGAATGATGAGAAGAAATGCAGCACAGAATGCACAAAGTTCAAGTTAATTATTACAAAAAATACCCTATAATAGCCCGTAAAGTTATATGATTATTCATCAGGTTTTTTTTGCCAAATCATAGTAAATGTTACAAGGTCCATGGGAATCTCTGTTTTAGTTAATCTGACTAAACTGTTGGCGTCTTTAAAACCAGTGTGATCATCTAGTGTTTATTGCCCAATCTGACTTCATTGTAGCTATGCTGTTGTGTTCCCAGATCTCAGCAATTAACGTGGTGAGCACAATGGTCATAACTAATAGAAATAATGGCCAAAACTATGAAAATAAGACCCAAGTTGTAATAAACCTGAACTGACCTTTAATTGTTTTCTCTGCTGGGCAGTTTCCCCACAGAGGCATTTGCCTCAAGAGTGATGAATGTCCTGACATAAACCTTTGAGACTTTATCCAGTGTAAAGCGAGAACCCACAGCTAAACTTAAACCTACAGTCATATTTTAAATGTGGCATGTTTTGTTTTGACTGCTCGCATACTTTATGTGCGTTTAAAGCTACAGTAAAAGAGGCCACCTCAAAAGTCTTGAGCTAAGCCGGGGATCATATTCCCTCTCGGAGCTTGGCATTATTCCACACTGTGGGTCACGGGGTGATTATCTCTTCCTGTCAGGAATGCTGAGAATTTCCTGCGTTTTCTCCCTCTTCCGGCCTTGTTAGTGGTTGCGCCTGAACATGTGACAGAGAGCCTGGGCCCGGCTGGCTCTGATTGACTACAGTATCACTGTTACCTAACGTTCAGCGGGAGCATTGACACAGGCACTGCCTTAAAGGGCTGTTCTCACAGCTCTCACATCAAGGGAATATGCTGATCGAATGAAGTGTATTCAGTGGATAAATAATGTGCACCTGCTCTGAGGAGGCTTCAGCTTTGGCCCAGTATATCTCTCCCTCCAGAGAGCTTTTGTTTCATAAAACCACTTGCATGCACCACCCTTTACCTAGATTTTAGTGAGGCGTGTCCTTTATTAACAGAACCACAGACTGTCAGCTAACTCTTTGCAGTCTGAGTGCTTTAGACAGGATTGTGCCAGCAAAGATTAATTTAAGATCTAAGACTGGTGCTAATCAAAGTTTAGCAAGGTTTAAAATCAATAAATTCAGATTTAAAATTAAGCAGAGCTCTGTCGCACAATTAAAAACTGATCTCAGCTAGCTAAAAAGTAAAAAGAAGTTATATTGTTTGCTAGATAGCTAAAAGATTAAAGTATGGTGTTTGCTAGCTAGTTAAAAATTAGGAACGTCACATTGTTTTATAACTAGCACAAAAGTTCAGTAAACGTTATATTGTTTGCTAGGTAGCTAGTTAGTTAGCCTACTCATGATGTTTCGCAAAGGTCTTATTTCTCCTCCTTTGAGAAAAAAAAAACTTGTTGGCTAAATTATCAACTGAAGTGAAAGAAAGAAGAGACGTCATAAAACTCAACTGGGTTGCTTCCCTTAACTTTCTTTGAGGAACTTTTCTAGGGTTATGTTTCTCAATCCATCTCAAAGAGGCACCTATTTTAAAAGTTAAACCTCCTCAAGATTAAGTCTGATGTTAATGCTGGATCACATTTTAAATTAGAGTTTAGAGTTTTTGGTGCAACAGAGCTAGATTTAGAGTAAAAATTAAACTAAGATTCACAGAAAGATATAAATGAATTTTGTTGTGTTGTTGCAGGTTGTTCAGAACATGTTTTCTGAGCTCTTAATGGCAAATGTTGCACTTTAACCTATTGCTGTTATTCTCAGCGCTGATGAAAGTGTCATTACTATGCAGGGACTCCAGTCACATTCCTGAGCAAGGACACTGAAAGCAAAAAGTTTCTGTGTGCTTCAGTTGTGTCAGTCTGCTGTTTGTTGATCACTGTACACGTGGCCCTTTGCCTAAACATGTGAACATATGCTGCATGTGTGTGTGTGTTTGCTCGGTCTCCAGCAGCAGCAGTCAACTCTCAGCTATGTTGTTTGTGTCAAAGGGAGAAAGGAAAGCTCTGTTTGTGTAGGGTGGTGGTGCAGGAGGGGGTGGAGTAAGAATCAGACCCAAGTATAGGCTGTCTCGCCACAGTAACTCTCCCCACCCATTCTACGCCCTTCTCTCCCCTTCCAAGCTCCCTCTCCTTTCTCTCCCTCTCTCTCTCGCACTCCCACCTGCTTTTTTCGGGGCAGCGGACCAGGGCGGGAAAATGTAGACGGCCTCAAAATGGAGGAAGAATGACATCAAAGTGTTTGAGGCCAACTTTAAGGGGAGTGAGGGAGGACGGAGGGTCCCTCCAAACTGGAAAGTTACTGAGTTAAAGGGGCCAGTCACTCAAATTACAACATTTTCTGTCATTCCTGGACAGTTTTGCTTTCATTTGCCTCAGAGTCTCTGAGATTTATGTTTCCACCCCCAGTATAATGGAGGGAAATGCAAGTCTTGCTTGTGGAGGTCAAAGCATTAAAAATGACATTTTAAAAAATCATTACAGCCATGTGACATTGTTTCTAGACATTGTAATTTAGAATTTTTTAAATGTCATTTGATGTACCACTTCTAATAAGGAACCCCAGTGTAAACCTTTGGCCAATTACCTGTTGATACTCATGTCATTAATTTAAAGCCATTAATAAAGTTTCACTTTCTTACAAGCCACCAATCCTGCTGTTATAACAGCTACTAATTAATAAACACCAGTATCCCACCAAGCTTGCAGTTATAAATGTTAGTAAGTCATTAATAAACAGTTAATAAATTAAAACTAAACAGATAAAGTGATTAGGGCTTCTATAAAACACTATTTTCATTGTTGATTAATCTATACATTATAAATTTGATTCATATTTTAGTCTATAAAACATCAGAAAATTGTGAAAAATGCCAGTTCCCCAGAGCCCAGGCTGACATATTTATCCAACGAATGATTTAAAAATGAATGATATTTACTTTACAGGCAGAAAATCTGAAATTAGAGAAGCTGAAACCAGTTCGTTTTGTCATTTTCACTTGAAAATTGACGATTAATTCATTATCTGAATTGTAGCCGATTAATATTCTGTCAATCTGTAACTGTCACAATTCCAAATGTAACTGTTCTGCTGGAGGAGCATGAAGCCCAGTGAAGAAGCCCATCGCAATCCAAAAATTGCTCTTATTGATTTATTTATCGATTTTATTTGACAATAAAATAAATACAGGATATAGGCTCCATGTACATTTTTAAGAAATGGTCAAAGACAACACAAGAAAGCTGATCAGCAACTGACAAACTGATAGCTCATATGCTCAAAAACACTAAATACAACAACTATAACAAACACAATAAGGAGGAAATTAGACGAGGCATTAAATACTAAATGGGTGGATTCTGCCACAGCAAACCTCAGCATATAGGAGATGATAATTTAACCTGAATCTGCCTGCTTCATTAATTTCCTTCATGATATAGGAAGCTTATTCCACGGAGCAGCTGCTGAATATAAAAATGTTGTTTTGCCAGCAATTGTTTTAAATTTGTAGGGTACAAAGTCAGTGAAGCTCCTCCTAGTAGCATTAACTATATGTGTCCCCAACACAGGAAAAATAGTAAAGATAAGTTCCCCCAATATTGAGAACCTGGCAGTTAAATCTGGTCCACCGTGTGGTATCTCTCAGAAGTTTAAGAACATGGTAGCCTCAGAACAATTCTGACTAGCTTGTCAGGGCTCAACAATGAGGAGTGTCCACTTGCCCGGGGCAAGTAAAATGTCATGTCGGGCTAGTAAATCTGGCAGCTCACTTTCCCGACTGGATAAGTAGTAAAAATGAATCAAATCATTAAGCTATTTTGATAATCGATTAATTGTTAAAGTAATTTTCATGCAAAACAGCAGAATGTGCTGCTTTCAGCCTCTTAAATATGATAATTTCCTGCTTTTATCAATTTATCGTCATATTAAACTGAATCTCTTTGGATTTTAGACAAAACAAGACTGTTAAGGACAACACCTTGGACTTTGACTGGACTGGGGTGGACATTTTTCATTATTGTCTGACATTTAATAGACTTCACAGCCCTAGATTAAGCATGACAATTAACTTGGGCTTTGTTGTTATTTGATAACCGCAAATAAATGAAACAATTTGTGCGGAGGCAAGTAAAAATGGACTTAAAGCCATTAGATGCCGAGCACAACAGGCATAATCAAGATGACAATAAACTAGAGCACCAGCCAGTGTGTTCAAGTCTGGAAATGATGAGATCATAGGTAGTCCAAAAAACATGTCCTGTGGTTAACCTTATCAATTTTTTATAATTACTCAACAAACCAGGCCATTATTAAATGCCGTGACCACCACAAACAATATCGTCTCAATATATAGTTTGGTACATCTAATTTAATTCCACCACCGTGTCTTAACAAGACTTCCTCAGCTCTGTGTGTGTGTGTGTGTTTGGTGACCTTGCTCTTATGGGGTTAACACTTTCAGTGTGTGTTTCCCTTTTCTCTAATCAGATGAATTCCAGTTTTTTTTCAACCTTTAATGCTTCATCTCTATATAACAGTAAACATTCAAGTTTATTCTTGCCTGTGTCTCCAGACAGAGAGAAAAATAGAGTATATATGCTTCTAGACAGAGTACTTTTATCAGTTTCCTGTACCAGCAGTGAGTGCATCAAGTCTACGTGGGCAGAACACATCCTTCAATCACCACACAGGTTATAGTAACACAGCATGTTGCCTCTCTGTTCCCACCGTATAGCCGTGTTTGTTTACCCAAGAGCTGCTTCTTGGGAACATCTATTGGGGAAGAGGAAGATCCACAGCCGGCTTTGGACTACAAAGACGGAGAGAACAAAGAAGACGAACTGCCCGCAGCCTGTCAGATCCAGTCGGAGCAACCCAAGGATAGTTCCAGGCGTCAATCTGAAGCCTCTCAGAACAGAAGCAGGCTGCAAACAGCCCCAGCATGCATGGCTAACTGGGCTGCCTGTGTCACACGGCTGTATGAACACGTTAACAAGACGGCAGCAAACAGGGACACTATGTGATGGCCGCTCCGAGGCAGGGAAATGATGATTCTGAAGTCGGCCCGTGGACACTTCAAAGTCCCGGACAGATTTGGGATTTCCATGCCTAAAAATTACCTTTAAAGCAATTAAACTGGCAGACTTTCTACTTCAGGAACACCTCAGGATAATTGCGCTGTCAGATTTTAGCCTTTGTGCTGGAGCTGCCCAAATTTCTATTTTTATCCACTCGTCCTCCCCGACAGAAAATATAAAAGTCATAATCCGCGATGGAACATTTATGGAGGCCTACAGACCGTTCGAGCCGGCTTGTTTCTCCTCCGTCAGTGTGAAAGTAGGCCATGAGCTTCAGAGACAGTGAAGGAGGAATGATGTAACCAGGGACCTATATGTGTATGTTGTTTTCTCCCTGAAGCTCTGCAGCGCTCGGCCACTGATCAACTCATCTAAGCCAAGCATATGAATCAAGGCATGTCAAAGATAGTCAAATAATAGCAACTGTTTAAAATAGCTGTTTAAATGATAGAAGTGTAGATAGATGTGGGCTGATTTTCAGTCTTTACTGGACGTTCAGGGTTTTTTTTAATTTGAAAGATGTGAGATTTCTGGTTGCACTTTATTTTACAGTACACTAATAAGATGTAACAAGCTGCACTTTGTATCAAATTAGACAAAAATTAGAAATAATCTTTTTAATTAGGTGACAGTTAAACCCTAATTAGACCCTTATTAGACTGGGATTAATGAGGGACACGTTACAACAGTACTGGACTGTAAACTAAAGTGTGTTACTTCCCTCTGTTAGAGCCTCATTAGGCTTCATTAGAGGGTAATTAGGGAAATATTACAATGGAATTGTACAGTAAACTAAAGTGAAATCACAGATCTGCTAGTTGAGATACACCTTCTTTGGCTGGGCAGTTGCCCATGGACAAAATATTCCTTTACCGCTGTAATTTTGGCTGTTACTTGATGGATCTGGTTCACACATTGTTTTTAGTGTATTTAGTGTACTTCCTTTTTTTTCTTGCACTTTCTGCCACTTTCTCTCACATATATGATAGGAATATGTCTCTTTCCTTCTTCCCTGATGTTAATTAACTGGACTACCTTCCCAGAGGGCACTCTGACGATGGCTATTTTTGTCCCCGTGCTTCCTATTGCATGAACCGATGCCTCACTGTGTTGTACAACATACATCTCAGCGCCTTTTGTCACGATAACGCGATGATGCGTGTGAGACACAGTCTGTCTGCAGCTCTGAGCATCACTTTGGTCCTTTTCTTTCAGAGGACGCTTTGAATTAACATAAAGGCTTTTAAACGTATACGTACTCTCAACAGGTGCTGTGAAACGGCACTAGAACAGCCTTTGATTCAAAGTCCAAAGACGCCTTTGTTTTTGTCTCTCAAAGTGTTATTTGTTGGCATCTGCGCTGGAATCTTAACACATTAACTCAAGTAATGTAGATTACACAAGTACAAATTATAACAGATTTTTTATTTAACAAAACTTAACAACAGTCCTATGAAACACTCTGTTATCTTCTACACACAAGGTTCAAAGAGTATGTTTTAGGGATTTGGTTTAAACTACCTAACAGTATGTTTAAAAAAGTATTAAAAACTATTGTGATTAAGATTATTATTATAGATCCAATTACAATATTTACATTAACAACCCTTTTGTCACTTTGTTTTCTTTTTTCATGATGTTATTTCAAAATGTATAGATCTCATTGTTAGGTTGGAAACCTAATTTACCTGTTGTTAGCATGACGTCATGGTGATTCAGCTTGTAAAACTCAAAGGGGATATTTTTGTTCATTTGGTGCTTCTACTTTTGTTTCCCTACATACATACAGTACATTTTGATGAGACTACCAAGTGTTCGATGAGGAGATCGATACCTCTTTCATTTCTGTCTGTTAAATATGAAGCTACAACCATGAGACAGTTAGCTTAGCTTAGCACAAAAACAAAAACTGGAAACGGGGGGAAACATGTAGCCTGGCTTTGTCCAACTGTAACAGTATTCACCTACTTGCACACAAATCTCACAAACACATTAAATCTAATTTGTTTTGTATGAAAACTGAAATATAAAAAAAATGCATTATGTGATTTTGTTGTATTATTAAGAATTCTTTAGACAGAACCAAGCTAGCTGTTTCACCTGGTTTCTGCTTTAAGCTTAACTAACTAGCTGTACTTTACATTTATATCAGAATGGTATCAATCTTCTTATTATATTTTACACAATGAACGGAAACATGTATTTCCTAAAATGTCAAACTCTTCATAACATTCTTAAAAGGAAAGTAACAATATATTAAATCTTGGAATTAAAAAATGTTTCATTACCAGACTGTGATTATATCTACTGTGATATTACATGGTTAATTAATTTATTCTAATCATTTTTATTTTATTTTGTAAAAGGTCTGCTACTGACTGCTGCAATGGTTTTTGTTTTGCAGTTGTGCATACATAATTCAGGCATTAATTGCCAAATACAACTCCTGCCAAGTTTTTTTGCACAAGATCCTGGCTGGCTTTGTTTATTTGATTTTGTCAAAGAAGGAAAGCAGAAGCACGTCAAGTTAAATGGAAAAACAACTCTTATTAAAACAAAAAATGCTGTGCACATCAGATTTATTATTTATGAAAGGACATTTTTTTTTGAAGTTGTCATTTTCTTTTGTTTGTTTTTTAATATCGCAATGAACGGGCCCATCGTAATGTGGACTTTTTAATACAGGATTTTATTGTAACCATGAGTATTTTTACACTGTGGCATTGCTATGAAAGTAAAAGATCTTAATATTTCCTTCACCTCTGGCTGGCATATGCAAAGAAGCCTAACCTTTCTTTCTTTCTTTCTTTCTTTCTTTCTTTGATTATCTCTTCCAGTCTCCCAGTCCAACAGCAGCCTAAAGAAGCACCGGAGCCGGAGCATTTTCAGCCCCTTCTTCTGCTGCTTCCGCAACTACAATGACTACCACGTGGAGACACCACCCGCCAACAACAAGACACTTTCTCTGCCCCCACCGCCAGAGGAGAATGGCAGTCCTCCCAAGGTGAAGCCTATTTTTCTCTCACATCATACTTGGCCTGAGTCCAAATAACATATCATTTACATCCTCATGACCAAAAAAAAAAAAAAGCATTAATGTCGGACAGAAATCCCAGTTTGACTCGAGGAATCCAGTAACGAGTAACATTTGTTTGGTTTTTGCAACAGAGAGCTTGTCAGGGTTTGCCTTTTCCTGCAGAGAGCTGAGGCCGAGGCGCTGTGCAGCCTCGCTGAGCTCCCTCCACAAATTTTTCCAGCTGCTTCAAACCCGCTGAACCCAGAGGTTGTTTACCATCCACTGCTTGAAAATACGGGCTCGCTTCCCATCTTGCATTCTTCGATATCTGCCTACGCACACAACCGCACACACAAAATAACACACAGAGCACGCTGAGAAGCTCACACACACACACGCACGCGCGCGCTCTCTCTGGCGCATGCTCGCACAAGCTTGCACAAGTCTTACCGTATACCCATGGCAACACATGTACGCACACACACATGCACACATACCGCTGCTTCTTTAATCCCCATAAAGTGGGCCTTGTGTGTGTCCGGTGTGATGGATTGCCTGGCACCCACGCCTCCCCCTCTCCTCACACACACACACACTCTGACCAGTGTAGTGAGGATGTGTGAAGCGAACGTTCTGGCCGTGGAAAAGGCGCCAAAACCCTCCAAGCTCCTCCACAAACACGGCATTCTGCTGCCAAGGCAGGTACACGGGCGCTAAAAATGGAGCAAAATCATATCACATTTCCACTCCTGTTTACCTGTAAATGTCTCTCATTCAGGGGAGGAATGTGTGGCCCTTTACGGACACTATACATGTGGTCAGCGCTGACCCGCTCCGGACCCCCTCCTCAACAAATGAGTTCCCATTAATTTAGAGTGAACCGAGCGAACCTTGCCATAAAAAGCCTTGTTAGTTATAGTGTGGGGCTGATTTTCGAGCTGGGTCCGTGCCACAGTCCCTCCCAGCAGTGTACTGTTGCTGGATTTCTGGCCAGCCGTGTTTGTTACTATGGCAGCTCTGTTTGTTTTTCAGCGAGTTGTTCTCACTTTCTATCACCGTGTGTAGGGTAGACTGGGGACGGTTGCAACAGGGGACAGTTGCATCAGGTCTTAGCCCTCCAATCAGAAACATGCTAGAGTGATGATGCTCACACTGCACATGCTCAGTTAGACTCTCTGTCCACCAGGAAGACAGAAGGAAAAACTTAGAATAATAAATGTAAAATAGATAGAATTGATCTTCATTTGAATCCTTGTTTTGTGGACTTCTAAGTGACATGGTTAGCATGTGTCTAGGTCAGTGGGTGGAGCTTGACTCTTGGGAGTAAAGGTGCTGAATAGAACCATAAAAGGTTCTTCGGCTTGTCGGCTTGAACCTTTTGAAAAGGTCCCACTTGGAACTTGTTATGAGCCCTTTTCCTCCAAAATTAGCTCCGGTTCCATCCATTGGAACCTTGGTGCCATCCAGCGAACCGGCCCATGTTTCCACCACTTTGGCCTGGAACCATTATAATCAAGGATGTCATCAATGGAGGCAACTGCACAATGCACAAAGGCCAATATGACACACCCGCCTTGGTTCCAAAGCAAATCCCGCTATTTTTTTGGTTCTAGCTGGGAACCAATATTTCCATATTGAACCACTTGAAGCAGAACTGTTCAAAATTAGTTGCTTGAACTGGAATGGGGCCAGTTCCTTGTTGGTAAAAAGGGCCCATTAGGGAGTTCGACCTAGAACTCAGATTATACCTAGAACCATCTATGAAAGTTTCCTCCCAGAACCCCTTATGAGAGGTTCTACAGAGAACCTTTGTAAGGAATAATGGTTCCACCCAGAGCCCTCTCTGTAGGTTATGTCCAGAATCTTTCCATCTTCTAAAAGAACCTTTTTATATTTTGTCTGTGAAGGTTCTCAGTCATCCAGGTCATGGTATTCGTAGCAAGGTTTGTTGTAGGCAACTGGACTTCATAGAGTTCTTGAAGACGTTTCGCCTCTCATCCAAGAGGCTTCTTCAGTTCTGACTGACTGGCTTGGGAGTTCAGGTATTAAACTTTTTATATTTTATATTTTATCTTGATCTCACCAAGGGGGTTCTACTGAGAACCCCTTTATATTATGGTATAAAGACAAACCCTTGACGGAAAAGTTCTTGTAAGAACAACCCTTGATGAACTCTTTCTTTCAAAAAAAAAGAGGGTTGTTTGGATGAAGAAGGTTCTTAGTGGAATCTTTAGTCTTACAAAATATCCTTAAAGAACTCTTTCTTCAAAAAGGCTTCTTCACAAGCAAATGGTAGAGTAGAACCTCAGGCCCTCAGGAAGAACCCTTATTTCTAAGAGTGTAGCATCATTTCACAATCTTCCAGCTTGTGATCAGTCTACGTTAGATGGTTACGACATTATAACTAATAATCTAAATACTGTATTCAGACTAGAAAAGGGATTTTCACTTCCAGAACCTCAGTGTTGAGCTCAATTAGCAGACAGATGTAAGTTTTAATATATAAAAATTTGTTTGGTCTAGTCCGAATAGTCTCTGAGTAACTGAGAGAAATGCAAAAGTGTTGCAACTGTCCCCAGTCTCCCCTACTACACCTCCTTCTTCTCTCTGTCCCTCTCCCTGTTTTTCTCCGCCGTGCATTTGTTGATTAGAATATTGATGTTGTCGATTTCTTCCTCGCAAAGATTTTTTTCTTTTGCTGTCTTGCTCCTGTTTCTGTGTTTTTTTTTTCTTTCCCACCCTGTCTCAATCTCTTTCTCTTTTTCTCTCTCTCTCTTGTTTATTTTCTCCAGTGTGACCAGGTCCAGGTCATCCCCATCCCCAGTGTATGTATTATTATCTTTCATTTTTCTTCATCTCGCTCCATCACAGTAACCTCCTCCCTCCCCGCTGCTTGCTGCGCTTCATCATTCTAGCTGCATGTGGATGTTGACACAAAGGTGATTTTTCTTTGCTCTCAGATGAAATTTCTTCTGATAACGATACAGTTTTCAAGGCATCGCTTCACGCTACTTACCCTCCACTCACACAGTTAGTAGTAAGAAGTAATCCATATGATTTATTTGGGGCTTTGTTCTGTTGTTCATTTCTCCTGCGTGTCTCTCATCACTCGAAGAGAGCACGAGATTGATTTTCTTATTAGATCATATTTATTGAATCTTACACTAGACCAGTTTGGATCAACAAATGGACGACCTACTTGAAAATACTTGATTAAATTAGGTATTTGTTCTGCATTGAGAAAGATTACATTGTGTTTATGCACTCAGTGGTCAATGAACTACTGTTAGTCCATTAGAAAAGAGGCTTGCTGCTTTCAATGATTTGTACTTCGTCAGACATTCACCAGAAAGGGGGATTTATCTGATCCCTGCTTTGTTTGTGCTGAAGCTGCAATTCATTTAGCTATTTTGGAATCTATGTGGTCCTGTGGTTTACTGTAATTTAGGATATTCACACTCACAGCATCCCACATTGCAGCCAAGCGTTAAACTACACCACCCAGCAGACACCTCCCTTCAATGGCAGGAAGTGCATGTGGCGATGAGGTCTGCTCTTTTTTATTTTCCTGGCTGACTTAAATAACTCGAGCTGACCTGGATAGGTT
The DNA here is from genome assembly GCA_027495735.1 of Lutjanus campechanus. NCBI lineage: Eukaryota > Metazoa > Chordata > Actinopteri > Lutjaniformes > Lutjanidae > Lutjanus > Lutjanus campechanus. The sequence goes on along the minus strand of JAJHUR010111952.1, from coordinate 31,987 downwards.
ACATCTGCGTCACTCTTTACTGTAAGTGTCACCATCACGGCACCACATCGAAAAGCACCAAAGAAACCAAAAGCTCATCACAAACATATGCAGACACAAAGGGATACAAATAAACAGTTTCAATTTACCCTCAGCCTTCCTACGTAGCATTATTACTATACAAACACTTAATAAATGGTTTATAACACACCACAATATAGTTTTGATCAGATATAAAGTCATTGTTTGGTTATTTGTCTACTGTTCTGTAGTGTCTGGAGCTTCTCAGATCTTGATCAGATTTTTTTTTTTGGGCCACGGCAGAGTTTTTTTCACGAATCACGTCGCACTTGCTGTGAATAGTCAGCCACATCGAATTTTCACCTCTAAATTATTCGCAGTTTCGTGCCATTTATTTGTCTCGCTGTTGATGCGTAAAGGCCTTCTCCAGCATCTGTTTGTTAGATTTGTCTGCACCACAGTGATCAAGTAAAATGACTTCCTCTCAGTAAGCGTGGTGCGCTGTGGTTCAGAGCTATCAGTTTAGAATAGCGCCCCCTGGCTGTGGCTTCAGGTGAAGGGCTTTCTTATCGCAGCGCAGCTCCCTGGTGAAAATGTCAAGGTCCCAGTCAGTCCTTCTTTATTTGCTCGACCTGCATGTGTAAATCACATTCATCACAGCCTGACAGGATGTCATTCAGTGTCCTTGCTCACAGGGAATCCTTCCTGCGATACATCAGCATGCAGTCCCGCGATAAGACATGATAAATACAGTGCGCCGCCTGGCCAAAAACACACACTAAAACACAGATACAGGCAGGAAATGGCTGGCATACTGAGCAGCAGCAGAAGTGTGTGTGTGTGTGTAAGATTGACAGAGTCCTTGCTCCTCACCTTTATATAGAGTTGTGTGTGTATGTATGTGTGTGTGCATGAATGCATGGATGTACATGTGCATGTGTGAGTGTGTACCCCCTATAGCCGCGCCATCTGCCCCGTGCCTGTCTGCAACCCCAGGCTTGTTTGGCAGAGGACACGAGTGATTCTCCTTTTCCCCCCTGACCCTGAAGGCAGCACAGTCACAGAGCTCAGTCGACATCAAGTAATACAGAAAATATCAGCAGGGGGCTCGTACAGTGAAGCCACACTTACAACAACAACAACAACAACAACAACGACAGGCAAATTAGTGATAATATCACCAGCTGGTGAGGTAGTTTTGGTACAAGATGCCTTGTGAGTTGGCATTAAATGAGATGTAATTATCCTCCGGCTACTCACATGCAGTATGCAGATCAGTCTGATACCAGTTTAAGTCAAATAGGTTTTTGGGACTGTTGAATTATGGTTGAATTATACAAGTAATTTGAAGGAATCACTTGTGATGGACCCTTTTCACCATTTTGTGACATTTCATAGACTAAATGATATGATGATTGTGGAAAAATTATGATAATAATTAGCTGCAGCCCTACTTTACATTAAATATTGTGATACTTTCACTAGTCCTTCACCATTGACAGTCTTTCACATGTCACTGTGTTGTCAGAATATTGATTGCTATTTAAGATAATGTAATGCAACTACTGGACAATAATTCAATAATAAATTAAAAACATATTATATTATGTTATGCTTTTACAAAATTATGTTGATGTTCCAAACTAGTTAGTTTTGTATTTGTGAAACATTTTTTCTGATGTAATGCACAACAGTGGAACACAGTTAACCGCATTGAACACTGGTTTTATTATCAATGTTGCATCAATAACATGATACTGATTTAAGGCCCAGTCATAGCTTTTAGTTAATTTTAGCTTTTACAAGGGATGCAGCTATTGACTGCTTATTATCTTCATTTAATTAATCTGCAGCCAGTTGCGCCAGCTGTGTGTAATTTCCTAGCCTAGTTATAATGTAAATTACTGCTAATTAGCAATTTATGCATTACTAAAATAAAAATCCACCCTTCTCAGTAAATCCTCATAATTTAGAAGCTGGAACTTGGAAATGTTTGGCACTCTTTTGGCACAAGAAAAAACACGGAACTGATTAAAGCTCCAGCAGGCAACAGCTGAACATAAACAATAAAAAACCATCCACCTTTCTCTTTGTCGCCTGAAAGCCCCTCCCACAAAGCCCACAAGCTTGGACGGCGGGCAGGTTTTCCCTGCGAAACCTCTCTCTATTCTCAGAAAGAGCCTTGCCGATGTCCCGGTCCACCGGGCAGAGCACCGCAGGCTTCACAGGCAGCTGAGAGGCTTGTACACCCCACAGCATATTTTATAGTGTTTTGTACTATGTCTGTGTAAGCACAGGACTTATTGGAAATTTATCACAAGTTGCAGGGTTTTCTACAAGATTTCCACCATTAAGTAGGTTTTTGCCATCTTGTGCAAGCATCTGCATCAGTAGAACCCACAACAGGGATGCCCTCTCTCTGAAATGACTTGTGATTGACCATCTCCCATAACAGGTTCATTTTTTAAAGTCTGTAAACGGAGCCAAGAGGAGGAGCACAAGTCTAGTTTTCTCTCCGACCACTTGAATTACAACGCTCTGAAATGTCTTTGTGGAATTTGTCCCCAATGATGCTAAAAATAAACTGCCTACCCGAACTTTTGCTGATTAAATTGATGCCAAATATTTTTCTATCAACAAATTGATTAATTAGTCAGCCCGAAAGATGAGAAGAAAGTATTATTTTGTAATATTATAATGAAAAACAACCGAGATAAGTATCATATCACCTCACCAGCGTATTGATATCTTATCTCTCAGTCAAGCCTCCACAGAAGCTAATCAACACCCTACTGCAGGTCATTTATGCTGTTAATTGTTTCTTTAGTGTCACCCAAAGCGGCTAAGTGATCAGCTCCGACACTCTAACTGAGCCATCATCACACCCTCAGTATGAGTGTGTATGTGTGTGTGAGTGTGTTCTGAATCCTGTTCCCTCAAATGAACCTCTGTTGTAAAGGATGTGTGTTGTCTCTGCAGCCACCAGCCAAGTTCCTCCTGCCAGAGGTCAGTATAGCAGACTACGGCAAGAACTGTGTGGTGATCGACCTGGACGAAACCCTCGTACACAGCTCCTTCAAGGTAATTCACCACGCTGCCTGACACAAACACCCGAGCACACACTGAAGTAAACAGACGCTCATGTTCCTTTTTCATCGTTTCAGTTGTGTCATGCTTTTATTCCGCAGCCTGAGAGGGATAATAGGATTATACAGAAATAAATCTCGAAGATGCCATTCTTTGCTGTGAATATGGGTACGATGGTATGATGACAATTAGCATGAGGTGCCACCGAGCTCTGTCAGAGTCACCGAAGTACACATAATCATCGCGAAGTGTGTCCCTGAGAGTGTCATGGCTTTTATGCACCAGTTTACACAGGAGAAGACAAAAAGGAGGCCTAACTGTTACGATAACAAGGCGTTGGCATGGCAACCAGTACATCTTCAGTAGCTGTGCATCGTGCAGTTCATCAGCACGCCTGGGATTTATCTCCAGCCAATCCAGTTGTTTGGCAGGAGGTAGTTACAGTATCTTTTCTGTCCTGTGAAAACCATGTGCAGCTTCTCCAAAATGTCAGATTTTTATGAGCCCACTGCTTTAAACCCTTTAACAACAACTCCCTATCTAAGAGTCAT
>JAJHUR010111952.1:0-11272 GCA_027495735.1 Lutjanus campechanus | reverse complement strand
TGGCTCGTCCATTCAGCAGGAAACAATGGCGGCCTGACTGGTTGCGATCTTCCTTGTTATTACAACTGAACAGTCACAAACATATGCACTACACAGTGCGCTAAATTCCCTGTGAACACAAAGTCATTGCAGGAACATGGTTGCAATCTAACTGTTGCGACATGTGACACTAGCAACCTACCAAGTGAAATTTCAGTGTCGCTGCTTGCACGTTATTTTTAAACCTCGCTGGTATGTTGTCCCAACATCTCCACCACGTTTCAGCAACATTTCAGCAACATCTTTATGTCAAGTGCAGGAAACGTCCTTCAGAGGACTTCAAACAGACATTGCAAAACTGCCATACAATACCTGTTACATTGTGATGTTTCAACAACATAGCAGCAACGTAACTAATGGTAACACTGTAACTATAATGTTGCAGAAATGTCTTTTCGTCAAATGTCATTTTGTGAGTCCTGTGTGTTGCACTGGACGAAGTTACTGAGAAAGTCCTGTCAATCACAGTAGCTCCGCCCTAAAGCATATCCTGCTATAAAGTGATATTCCACCTTGTGAGAATAACCCACTCAGTATGTACTCACCACTATGCTGATGTGATGATGGGTGAAGGTCTTCAGTTCACAAAACAATCCTGGAGTTTTAGGAGAAACAGGGTAGCAGCCTCATCCAGTACAATGGCAGAGATCGGTGACCACGGATAAAAGATTAAAACAAGAACACAAAACAAACACAAAATGTCTCCATCCTGCTTGATCTTGCGAGACTTCTCATATCTCTTAATGGACGCATGTGCAGAAGTCTCGCGAGATCGACGCCATGTTTACATCCTACCGGCTACATGCTATATTGACATTTCTGCTAAAAACATGGTGTAAATGGCGTCTTTTGCGGTAAATTTTTAATGTCGCGGCTCGTGGACACTTGGATTACACCACACAAGCAGGATGGAGACATTTTGTGTTTGTTTTGTGTTCTTGTTTTAACGTTTTATCCGTGGTCACCGATCTCTGCCATTGTACTGGATGAGGCTACCCTGTTTCTCCTAAAACTCCAGGATTGTTTGGTGAACTGAAGACCTTCACCCATCATCACATCGGCATAGTGGTGAGTAGGCTACATACTGAGTGGGTTATTCTCACAAGGTGGAATATCGCTTTAACATCTATTTTACTCTAAATGAGAACATAATTTACAAAATGCTCTATTGAAGAAGACTTGAAACTGGTAATTGAGAGAGTGGCTCCCTGCTGATCATTAGAGTGAATGCAGGTTTTGGGCTCGGCTTCACTTTTCAGACCTGCAAGCTTCATGCACTTTTTCTACTGTCTAAGATTGTAAGCAGTTTCATGTAGGAATCATTTTATTTCTACCAAACCGAAGGCCTAGTGTCAAACCCAGAGAAACATGTAATTTATTTAAGGTAACGGTGTATTTCCTATGAGCTGCTTGTTATAACTTATGGGCTGGGCTGTAATGTTAGCACCACTGAGCAAGCTAGTGCAGTGACACAGTTTGTAAGTGTAGTTTGGTAGAGAGACAACAGTTCCTATGAAAGAGCTCACAACAAGGTCTGTGGATTATCTTTAGTAACCAGGTCATGATTTCTGGAAAGAGACATTGCTATTGAGCTTTTCAAATGAAGTATTTGGTGCTTTGAGCACCACAAGTACCATCATATTCAAAAGACAGCAGACATCTCTATGTCCAACATTTCCAAAATGATCTAGATGTGTAAATAGCAGCTCAGGTAGAAAGGCAAATATGTCTTTTAGATTTTAGGGTGACCTGTGGCATTAAAACAAGTCAGAACCTCAATGTTAAAACACCTTTTTTCAAATGAACCTGAAAGCAATGTAAGAAGAGGCGTATTTAAGGACATTGTACTGTAAATATCAGGGCAGGAAATTGCAGGTGTGTTCAAACCTGGGTGTGGAGACAAATACACCCAGCCCTCTCTGCCACACACACACACACTCCAGCCTGCACACAGGAGGTAAAGCCAGCGATACTTTATTGCATAAAGTCACCAACACTCACTAATCTACCTCCACCACTCGCAGGAGACACCCAGGCCTTCACTCCGCCAGACACAACACAAGGTAAGATCCATACTCTTATTTTGGCAACATATTTCACTCCATCATTTTGAGTTTCTTTAACCTGTCTCCATCCTTTTCTTCCTTCTGAATCACTGCAGTTTGCAAAGAAAAACATATTTGTTGGAAAATATTCATTATAACAGATTCATTATAACTATCACAAACTAATCACTATCATTTCATGTTAAGTAGAGATGAAAACAGGATGCATTTAGAGCTTTAACAAAGCTCATTGTGTGTCCTAAGTCAATGGACACCGCAGGTTAATTGAAGTGGAACCAGTCTGTCCTGTCACAGTAATGGAAATAATGCGGGTCTACAATTTATCTTTTCAGAAATTGTTTGTTCAAGTTTTCCATTTTTTTTTCTGACTGGGATCAGGTTGCAGAGCACAATGGTTGTTTTTCATTCATGACAGGGAGGTGACGTGAAACGTCTTCTACAACTGGCGATAAGCAGTGCCGATTAGTCAATTAAATAAAGCTAATTAATGAGGGTAAAGAGGAGGGAAGAAGAGAGATACCTGAGTCTGTGATGTAATTATTGTTGTTCTTGAATTTTTATTTTATTCATTTGAATGGAACCATTTACAGTATTTCATCTTTGGTACATCATTACATTATGATTTGATTTGTACTATCCTTTTATCAAGGTGGTCATTAAAGTCCATTTCATCACAGTGCTCATTTCATATCACGTTATCAAATTGCTCATTACAGATTGTGGTATCAAAGTGCATATTACAGACCCAACTATCAAGGCTTTCCTTACAATCTGTGATGTCACATTGCATAACATATTAAAATAATCATCATTTCTGAGCCACGAGCATTAAACATAAATATTGCCATTCGATATGTTTTAACAGAGTTAGCTTTTCACCAGCAGTTCCGTGGTAGGTCCCAATGAAAACACATATCACAAGGATAGGAGACATAATACAAAACTGTCCATAATATATTATCAAAACAGTGCATCAAATTATATATTTCAGCAATAAATATATGTTAGACACATTGAAAGCAAAGATAAAGTAATTTACTTTCCCTCACTCAGGAGCTGAGCTGCTCCGGCCACACCTGGTTTGACCGTGTTGAGGAAAACCACTTTAAAACTGTGGTTTACCAAACTACTATAGCTACTTCACAATGAAAAGTAGTTAAGCTTCACCTCAACCACTCTCAAAAATAGCTTGTCAAACTAAATTGTAGTAGAATTTCATCCAATCTGCATGAAGGGAAGTCTTGAATCTCACAGAGGTCCAACTGAACAGACACAGAGTCAAATGTAGGTGTGTTTGATTTAGGGACAAGGGCAGGCCAGTCCTCACTTAGGCAGCTAGATAATTTGTTTTAAGAAAAGGATATAAAGGAATTATTGAGGTGGAATCAGAAAATGCTTAATTACAAGGGAAATTCATAGAATTAAATCGCAGCCATCTTGTTCGCAAACCACAGGTGATTTTAATCAAATTGCAGGTGATTGTTAACAACTGTGGACGATGAGCTGCAGCATCATGCAGCAAAAAAAACATCATGAGAATATGTAGTTTATAATTAACTACCTAAACTGCATGACCCAAAGTAGTTAACTACTGAAAAAAAAACACTGAGATTTGAAGTCCACCTCCGGTCATGTTTCAAACAATATAACATGCTCTGCAAGTAATACATCATGCCTGATATGTTTTGGGGCCTTTTTGTTAAATAAGTTATATATCTTGTTAAAATGGCTTACGTATAGCTCTACAACTTGCCTTCATTTAGTATTCAAGGATTTATGATAGTCCTCGCCCTCTCCACACACCCCAACCCTCCACCCCTACCATTGAGAAATGGCTGTCAATGGTTGTACTCTGTTTTGCGAGCTAATCATGCTAACTAGCCACATCCGGTTTCCTCTGTGGGTTGGACGTTGCTGCTAATGATATGTATAGAGCCAACGCCTTGATTAAGGGGATTGGTTCCTCAGTTTTATGATGTCATATACCCAGTCTGGGTTTTTTTTGTTTGTTTTGTTTTGCTCACCACAGTCTCAAAGCAAAAATGTTCAGACATGGTGTTCACTGCTTATTTTGCTCCTGATATGTCTTGACCTCCTTACAAATTACAAACACTTGCTCATCAAATGCATCAAAATAAAATACAATGTACTGGCATGCATACGAGTATGTAATCCTCCTACACTGAAAAGATGAGCTCTGCTAATTTATCACTTCATAAATTTTAAGTGTATAATGTGGAGGTGGGAGGTTGCATGTTGGGTGGTTTTCTGTGATTAGGCTACTTGATGTACAGTATTTTTCCACAAGAGATAAAATATGTCTTATTTGAGAATAAAATGACATATTACATAATGTATTATACGTATGTGTTTCAAATACACAAATGCACTCTAAAGTATTTTCTGCCCAGAAAAATACACCTTATAAAAGTAATGAAATACTTATTTTAAATACATTTATTCAAACTATCTCTGAACTATTTATACATACCTACACAATATATGTGTATATTTATCCTGAAATTATTCCAGTGTGACTCACTCTTTGCTTCTTCATACTCAAACATCAAAAGCCAAATAAAGTTGGATTTTGTAACCTCAGCCAAGCCCTATTATTTGATTTGAATCTTTTTTCTGTTTGCTCAGAATGCATCACCCTCTTTATCTGATTACGTGAATACCAGAGCCTTGATAATTTTAATGAAGGGTGTGGTTAACATCCTGGTAGTGTACAGGTGACCCGATCTGTCTCATTTCACGTTACACCACCCACTCCATCAATCACTGCCCAGAACCTGAATTAAAGATTAGACTCTGAGGAAAAGTGCAGAATATGAGCGATAAATAAAAGCCGGCTCTTTTCTCTGGAGGATAACTTCAACCACAGCTCCTCCAGCTATTTGACAATCATATCGTGTGTGCATGGATCCTGTATTTGCATTCATGATGTGTTGCCGGCAGCGTAACATCCCACCGAGCCTGTTTCCATACGCCGTGTCACCACTAAGCCTATATTCTTCTTGGCTCAGCTGGCGATACAGTGTGTTTGCTTATCAGTGCTGTTGTTTCTGATATCTGAGTCAAGAGGCAGTTTAAGCACCACTGATTGCAGAACTTGTAGGTTGCTATGGCGTCAAGCTGACACTCATTAGGGGGATTAGAGGTGTTTCGCTGTCAGAGATCCAATCTTTTGAAATGGTTCACTTGTCATGTTGGAGACATCTGTTTCCAGTGAAAAGATAGGGAACTTGTAAGGATGAGCGATGAGGAGGAGGAGGCTTCAGAAATGCAGTGTTTCTCTGCTGAAGTGCTTTGGAGGAGTTACAATTGAAAATGTGTTTTATAATGTGCTATTTAAGATTCTGAAACACATGTCCTTGAGGCCGTGGTGGTGGAGACCAAAAACAGAGCTAAAAAGAGATTTACTGCACTGAAACAAGACTACAAATTTATACTAATGTTACATTTATTTGGAGTCTGGATACATTTGGATATTAATTCAAATTGAAGCACTTCTCATTATTTAATTATGATTTTAATACCAACTAACTAGATTACATAGTGTAATGCATACTTAAGTTTGAGTAAAATTAACTTGAAAAATTACTCAACTCCAAGTATCCAAAAAAAGACTTAATTACAGTAGTTTGTCATTGTAATCAGTTACCTCCACCGCTGAAAAGCAGTCATTTTTATGTTTGAATTCAAGCTTAATTTCAAGACCTTTGTCCCATTTGTCCACGAGGGGCAATTATATCTGATCCAGTGACAATAAAGACAACACAGGTCAAGACACACAAGATTAAAAAAACACAATAAAAACATAAATACAGAAACAAAGGTGAACACATGAAGTATAAAAATGACTATATATGTGTGTGTGAAATTAGTGAAGTAAATATGTATATTAGACATCGTACTTCAGCATCAAGATGTTTAAAGTTTCTGTAATTTTCTGTCTTTTGCTAACTTTTCCATATACATATATCATCTTAAAGTGCATAAATCAGACACCTGTACATATGTAACTTAACAAAAAATTCAGTTAAAGATTTGAGACTTCCTCTATGCAACAAAAGATTTATTTATCACAGTTTTATTTGACTTTTTTTTAAAATTCCATGAATGAGCATAAATGCAACATTAGTATATTCAATTCACCTAAACCTAACCAACCCAACTAACAAAGACAACGAGTACTAGCCAATCAGAGGTAGAGAAGGGCAGGTCAACTTTGACCTACTGGGGGAAAAAAATATGTGACCCTATAGTTTATTGCCTAATAAATGTCCTTTTTCAAGATAAAGTTGTGCATTTAAGTGACCTTTTATTTTGACCAGTCCAAGGCACACCTGTGCAGTACTCGTGCTGTTCAATCAGCATCTCGATATGCTGCACCTGTCAGGGGGATGGATTATCTTGGCAAAGGAGAAGAGATCACTGATATGGATTTTGAAAAAAAATAAAAATAAAAAAAATAATAATAAAGAGATGGCAACCTTTTGTGTGCATAGAGGGTTAATCAGTTCTCATTGTTTCTTGCCCTACATGTTTGCTTGTTTCAGTTCAGCAGAATGATGAGTGATGACAGTCCAGATGCATTTAGAAATGTCAACCGCAAGCCAGGCCTGCAGATATGGACCATCAATGTAAGTCTAACCACATTACTCTGTATGTGGACAAACACTGCTGTACTTACATAAGTAGGGGTGTGGTGTGCTGAAATGTTATTTTGCGTATGATGTTTTTGTTGTTTACTCATTCAGAACATGCAGATGGTGCCTGTTCCAGCCCAGGGCTTTGGTAACTTCTTTGAGGGAGACTGTTACATTGTTCTTTATGTGAGTACAACACTGGCTACAACATTAATGAAGACATGTGATTAATGCATGCTTTGATAGTATGTGCGCAAGAGTGAGTCCTCGATCTGTGTCTTTCACCAGATAAGTGCGAACAAGGGCTCAGGCCAGACGACTGACATCCACTACTGGATAGGAAACACCTCCTCCCAGGATGAGCAAGGTGCAGCAGCCATCTACGTCACCCAGCTGGACGAGTACCTGGGTGGGAGTCCGGTGCAGCACAGGGAGGTGCAGGGCAACGAATCGCCACGGTTCAGAAGCTACTTCAAAAATGGACTCATGTGAGTCAAAGCTCCTGTTTACACCCGGATTTAAAGTTCCCATTAAATAGTTAATCATCAGGAGGAACTTGTCACAGACATTGGCGTTTACAGAAGCCAGTAGAGCTGTGCGTTATGACCCGCGCCACACAGCGAAAGTGGCTCATGGATGTAACAGAAGGAGGGAGACCCATATTAGCTGACTCTCCCAGACTGAGAGTGAACATGACCAGACAGGGACCAAAACAGCCTCTGAGACCAACAGAGGCCAGTCTGACGACAGGGAATAGTCTACAGTACAGAGGTGGTTTTCCTGCTGGGTTTGGCTGAGTCACAGCTAACTGAGCTAACAGCAGTTAGTGGTTAACTAACTTACTTTAGCAAATGTTTGGCAGAGGTAATGAAAGCTTGTTGTCTCCATCTGTAATACTGCAACTCTTTTGTTCCTTTTTCATACATGTGATACTTGGCTTGACTTAGTTTGACTCATTGCATTTGCTCGAAGGCTTGTATTTATCACACGCTCGTCTTTAGTTGATTGTCTGAACAGTGGACAAACATTTTACTTCCTAATCTTCTTCTTTAATCTAAAAGTTTTTATTATGAAGCAGCAAAATTAGGAAATGCTGGGTTTTAATCCGCAGTACCCTAACAGGACTCCTATACAGCTGAAAGCAAACAACAACAACAAAATAAAGCAGATACCTGAAAGTGGAAACGACGACGCAGAAGAGAAACTAAACTTCAAACCAGAGAGATTCAGTTAGATGCTACAAAAGTAGTCATGGGAGTACATGAGTTGAGTCTCGGCTTTCACAGCAACACATCAGAAAAAAACAAAGAGAGGCAAACTCATCTACTGGCAATGAGAAAAAGGTAAATTGCCTATTTTTGTGAGTTTACCTTCATTTAAAAAAACAAAACCCAATTCTGGTGTAAAACGGTAAAGGACGAATGTTAATGCCAGGTTTAAACAGGGCCAAAGAAAGGAGCTGGTATGTGAACTTGAAGGGGGGTGGTGACCAAATAGAAAGAGTCTCACACACACACACACACTTATGCTGTAATCTTCCTGAGACATGGCTTACAACAGTAATCCCTCTGCATGAAATCATTATGACACAAATTACACTTGTTTTGTTGAGGCTTAGCAGTTTTCTTTCGCCCAGTTCATTAACCTCAAACTTTTTGTTGTGTTTTTTTACTTCATGGTTGTGAAACACTGAGGTTCAAAATGAACAAAACGAGAAATGTTTTCAGCTGTTCTTGCATTCGTCCTGCCTCCAGTCTGCTGTGGCTGTTTTATTACACTTGACCTTTGGTACACTGATCTCTCCGCAGATACAAGAAGGGTGGAGTGGCCTCAGGTTTTCACCACGTGGACACGAACGCCTACAACGTCCTGCGACTGCTGCACGTCAAAGGCAGGAAGCATGTCACGGCGACGGAGGTACGTGGAGTGGAGTATAAAGAGCTGTGTCAGGGATTAATGCTGCCTGCTGCCCAGTGCCTCCCACTGGAGCTATCACAGGCTTCACACAGCCGCGCTACAAGGGGTGCTGGCACTCCCTCTTAAACAAATTATAGCGTGCTTGTTGTCACTGCTGTCAAAGTAGGTGTTAATTGCCAGAGGAGTGCTATGACTGTGTGCAGTTTAATTGATATTTCCCTATGTTAACAACGTTTGTTTCTCAGAATAGTTTTTTATGACAGCTTATATTGTTCATTTGAATAAAGGGAAGCTATCTGATAACCCTCCATCACTCCATGTCCAGGTGGAGGTGTCATGGAACAGCTTTAACAATGGTGATATATTCCTGCTGGATATGGGGAAGGCCATAGTGCAGTGGAACGGCCCCCAGAGCAACAGGAGAGAGAAGCTCAAGGTAATCCTCCACTCTGATTGGTTAGAAAAGAGAAGCGGTGGGAGAAAAGAACTATTCAGATACTTTAACTTGAGTTAAAATGTTGCAGCCTAAAAATGTTGCGTCACAAAACGGTGAAAGTACAGATGTATCACCAACAAAAATACTCTAAGTATAAAAAAGTAAGCAGGATTTAACAGTTGAGGCTGATTAAAGTAGAGAAAATGTGAAATACTTTTTATACTGTTGAGTATCTATTAAAGAAATCATCATATTTTAGAACCTAATAAGGTTTTACATGAAAATCTGAATCAAAAAAGTAACCAGTGGATTTTTGAGTAGCATTAAAAAGAAAAGTGCAACTACCTCAAAACTGCACTTAGGTACAGTAGACCTTCCTGAGTCATGTACTTGTTTGTACTGGTTGATTTTACAGAAAAAGACAATTCAAAAAATGAAAATGACATTTTCACAAGGAGGGTGGGAGACTTTGCATTATCTGAACCATCAAATCTAAAGCGATTATATTTGACAACCTGGGAATGAGACTAAAAAATCAACTATCTTTCCCCAGAATCGCTTATTGCCCCATTAATGTTCAAATATTTTGTTTTTCTTTTATTTAACGTGTGCTGTACTGTACTGAAGCAATTTACATGTATTAATCACTGTGTATTGTATTATCAGTGTGAACAAACCGTAACACAACTTAAAAATATCAAACATTACCCAATATGTCTTTCTCGGTTGCGTGACGTTGTGCACATTCCCGAGTGCCTCATCTCTCTTCAGCTCCCCTACAGCACCGACTGTGTGCAATACCAGCTAACGTTAGCTCAGAAATGGAGGCTGACAATGTCCAGCACCCATCATAACACAGATCTAACTTTACTTACCTCTTCTGTCAACATGATGCAGGTCAATCACATCCAGTCTTGTGTATGTCACGTTACTGATTTGGTGGATTTACCCAGGATGCTTCTTTGGGAGTGCGTGCATGAGCAACAGAATGGATGCTGGCTGGCTGCAGTTCACTTAATGGCAGCTGGTGTCATTAAAGAGTAATGATTATCTGATTTTCGGGTCTTTTAATTTAGTCTGATTTTCTTTTTGTAAATGGGGCTGCTAACCTAATCCAATAACAATCAACTTTTTAAAAAATCAGGGAAAATAAAAACCAAAAGAAGAATATTGTTGCTGGGCACCATTACATTCACATTACAGTCATTGACAAGTAGGAATAACACATGTATATTAATTGCCCATTAAGGTATAAATAAAGTTGCATTGAATATAACTGAATAATATTGTTGCTCTACATATTAATCCTACAATTGTCAATGACAATGAGTGGCAAAAAAAATAATAGCAAAAGGGAAATGAGTTTGGATAAATCTGTTTTTGTGTCTCATGGATGTCTTCAATAAATTAAACCAAATATTCTGTGGTTGGATCAGCCTGTAACCACTAATGTTTGATTTATATGCAAAGACAGAGTTTCAGGTTCAGATTCAGGTTACTTCATTTGTACCCGGTATAAGACAGGGCATCTATCTTGACAAACATTTTACAAACAGCACAATTCTCAACGGCTCCAAGGAACTGAGAAATAGCAATAAAAAAACACTCAAATAAATAACCAGTGAAATAAATAAATATGGTAAAATGCAGGGTGAAAAAACATCTGTACAGTGTTGGTACAACTTGTTCATTTGAGTGATGGCTGCTGAAGTTATTTCTATACTACTTTGTTCTGCACCTTGGGACTATGAGCCTCTGTCCAGAAGGAAGAAGCTGAAATTTACTGTGCAAAGGGAGTCTGCATTTAAAACTGAGCGACTTTTGTATCCGCTGTAATTTTCTTAAGTTGGTCTTCACTTATTCCCTGGTTTGCAGGCAGTCTTATTGGCTCAGGACATCCGGGACAGGGAGCGAGGAGGTCGTGCTCAGATCGGTGTTGTGGAGGGAGGAGATGAGCAGGACTCGCCTGAGCTGATGAAAGTCATGATGGCGGTGCTCGGACAGAGAAGTGGGCAGCTGAAGGAGGCCATTCCTGACGACAGACCTGACCAGGTGCAGAACACCAACGTCAGACTCTACCAGTAAGGACTTTTATCTTAATCTGCTGCATCATTGCTGCAACATGTTGGGAATATTTTGACCATTTCATAAAATCATGC
>JAJHUR010111951.1:0-13087 GCA_027495735.1 Lutjanus campechanus | reverse complement strand
ATTTTTTGAAGACTCTTTTTTATATCCTAAAATAAATCAAAAGAATACTTGAATGCGACGCTGACATCAAGTAGAAGTAATAACTCCATTTGCACTTTGCCGTGGATTAGACTCCACTCTTCCCTACTTGAAATACAAAAGAGCAGACAGCAGCCACTGTCGAGCCGTGGTTCTGGAGACCACTTCAGCCACAGATAACACAAATATAAACTCACATCAGTCAAGCTTTCTAAGCCAGGACAAGGAATTAAAACCTTATTTCCTCCTCTCCTGGTTTTAGACACAGGCACAGGATTACCAGTAGGCAGCGGATGAAGACGAGGCAGGAGTCTAACATGCTATAGTCGCTTTAATTACTTGATCTCTCTCTGCTATTTCTTGGAGCGAAGAGAAACGGATTTAAAACACAATGTCCACCTGTGTATCCATCTGTCTGTTTCTCAATCACTCCGTCTCACGGTTCTCTCACCCTGCTATACATTATCACGGCTTAGTCACTCCAAGGAAAGCGGTCCAAGGAAGGATGCTGCCCTTTTGCATTTCTCCTCACTCTCTCCCATCTGGAAGAGCCAGATAAATAGTCAATGAAGGCTAAGACCTCTATTGATTGTTTGCTTTCTTATTGACTGTGTGGGGCCTCGTTAAAGCTGGCTGACCCTCCCTCAATGTCGGGCTTAAATTTGGCTTCAAACTCATGATAAATTGCTGCCTTGTACATAGCAGTGGTCAAAAGGGAAAAGATGAATGCGTTTGTGTGGGTGTGCGTCGGTTTGCAAATGTGTAACCTCATTTAAGTCAAAGCACATTGGGATGATGGTCACAAATCTTGCTCACGACTGTCAGATCAGAAGATGACACACATTTAAATAGTTTTGACTATTTCAGGTGCTGGAGGAGTTACTGATTCATGCTCGATTTATTCACTTACTTGATTTATTGCTTACAACATAAGAGGACTCAAGTGCTCCCTGTGGTTCAGTATCAAACAAGGAAATGCTATTCTGCCTTGGCAACAGCGGTGCAATATTGGAGCTGATCTGTAACTAAGACTGGCTACTGCATATATTGAGTTTGTCATGTTCTCAAACTGCTGTCAGATGACTGCGAGTAAATTCCACTTTAATCACTGCGACTCAAGGTCTGTTTGTTTAATGGCATACGCACCAGATGGAAGAACTTGGAAGTCACAATGGGAGAAACAACTCGCTCATCTGAACTTCTTCAAAACAAGAATAGTTCTCAAAGCAGTTGCAAAAAAAAAAGGGAAAAAAACTACAGGCATTTGGAGTATCCTAACAAATAGACCCTGAAAATAGTGGGGCAAGTGAACTCTGAAACTAATCTGGAAACAAACAAAAAAAAAACCTTTTGTGTGTTCCAGGGCTTTTTTTTTCTCAGTGTCCCACAACTGTCCTGAATTCTACTTTCAACTGTCCCAGATTTCACAACCATTGTCCCAAATTGAAGCTATTTTTTTCATTCTACATAATAAGTATAGTTTACCCCCATCACTTCATTGATTCACTCTGGTCCACCACAGAAGTTTGGCTAATCACTCTCTGCGCTTGTCACTGAATAAAAAAATTAAATCAGCCAAGGTGTTTGGCTGCAATCAATTGTCTTTATTCTTTTAGTCAGTGGTTGAGTTTGTGTTTTCTGTGTATTTATTGTTGATATGAACTGTTTTATCAATAAATGCAACGCTGCACTTGAAATGCAAATACAAAATACAACACACAATTTCATTTGAAACACCATGACAGTGTTTGCGTGTGTGACGTAGCATAGACCTTGTGTTTGTGCTACCTCAAATTTTTGTCAATCAACAGTCTGATTAATAGCGGATGGGTTGTGGGTGGAAAATAGGGTGAAGCTCTCCCCAGAGAGAGATGCGGTGTGCGCTTTTACACATGAGGTGCAGCGGCTTCATTGATTATTTATTTTCATGTTTCCTTTGCAGAGTTTCCTTTGTCCTGTCAAGTTTATTTCTACAGTTTTTAGCCCCACCACATTTGCTGCAGTGACATTCTACACACATAGAAAGTGAACTGATAGCAGCCCATCCAATCAGTCGTTAAAACACTAAGACATCAATTTAACACACAATACAGAAATCACCTGGAATGCTTGCACTGTGCAACATAGTTTAAAAGGTAATATAGCCTACAGGGACTGCTGGAAGTGTGGTTGCATGATACGGTACATCTTCCCAGTAAGAGAGATGCTGTGTGCGCATTTACGTACACGGCCACAACAGCACAGCTTCATTGATTATTTAATTCTTTTTCCTGTGGAGAGTTTCCTCTGTCCAGCCACATTTATAACTACAACTTCTATTTTTTTCTGCTTAAATATCCCCCAGTATTTGCGGAGGTGACATTAAAGCAGCCTTTCTAATCATTTAAATAAATAATAAAAGATAACTAGAGAAATACTGCACATATAAACCCAAGATTTAAGTTTTAAATGGGGTTGTAAATTGTAAGCACTTAACTTAATCGATCATTGGTAACACTGATGATCAATTGATCAATTAAAAAGAATTACAAAAATGTAAAGATTTTGCATATAATAGCCAACACCAATAATCAATAAAAGGTATTTGCAAAATAAAACGGTGTAAAGTCTCTGACAGTCTGAAACATTTAAAGACTTAGAGGCCTACATATTAAACACATATAACAGATAACATGTGGAGTGTGCTCATAAAAATAATCTGCAGGTCTTTCTTTGATAGTAGAATAAAACTGATTCAGTTGAACTGATTACATTTTATCTCGTCAATCAAACTCAAATCCAGTTCATTTCTGTGTTGTAAATAATGAAACATGGATCTGTTTTCATCACTTTATAACTGCTTTAATCAAATCAGGTTTGAATGAATAAACTCGCTGGATAATTTATCGCTTCATTTTTCTTTTACCCCTCTGTTTTTCAATTCATTAATTTTTATCACCACCATTTTATGTATTTATTTTCAAAATTCCATTCCTCAGAATGTTGGCAAAAAAAAAAACTTTTAAAAAAAAAGCGATGAAGAATTCTGGAATGTGACATATCATCAAAGACAGTGACATCATAAAAGACGGTGACATTATCAGTCCGTTATTTGAATATAAGTTCAACATTTTTACCCCACACAAACATTTCGCCATCAGACACCGTCAGAGACAGATCACCAGAGAGACTCTACAGCACTGCATTTGAAGTGCAACACAGAGAGAGACATGTGGTCCACATGGAAACCAAGAGCGCCTGCACAAGTCAGAAGACAACGGAAGAACAGAGAGAACGATGAGAGAAAGATCCTGCTGGAGAGAAAATATTTTCTCCAGCAGGAAAAAGCGAGACGGATGGCTGCAGAAGAGAAGCTGCAAGACACCAAACAGAAGTTGAAGGAGGCCGAAGTGAAGCTGCAAAGGGAGAAGAATAAAACAAAGCAGCTTGAGCAGAAGGTCCAGAGTCTTGAGGAGCTCCTGCCTCAGTATGAACAAATCACCAAAGACCTGGAGAAGCTCAAGGCTGAAAATGCAGCCCTGGAGCAGGAGGTCAAGGTGGAAAGGTCACTAAAGGAGGACATGAAGAGGCAGTTGGAGGAGAACACCACCTCCCACCTTGAGATGGCCTTCCAGCTCATGTATGACCTGGCCAGTCAGGAGCTGCAGAGGACTCTGGAGGGGCTCACACAATACGTGAGCACGCTGACTCCAGAGTCCAAAGCTCCTGATGTGGTACAGGAGACACCAGCCGTGATGCAGGAGACCACAGAGAGCGTCACGGATACAACGGTGGAGTCTCCTCAAACGCTGGATGTTCTTCCAGAGACACCGGAAATCCAGCAACCATCTCCAGAGGAGACCACCGAGACAGCGGAGGATGAAGCACCTGACAATGACGTCGCAGAAGACACTCTGGAGACACAACCCATCCCAGAGGTCCTGGAGAAGGTGCAAGAAAAAGCACCAAAAGTGTCTTTGTGGCGTCGCTTTAAGAAGGCACTTACTCCAAAACACCGCAGACAATATAAGGACAGGAGGCAGGGGCAGGTCCAGGAGTGAGACCGAAAGATAGAGACCCAGACAACCAAAATTAGGCCAACGCTACTCCAAATTACCCCAAACCTTCAGTTACCCAGGCATGTACAAACTATTCCATAAAGGTGTGCTGTTGGTTGTTCGGAGCAAAATCCTGCAGCCATCGGCCCTTTGTGGAATAGTTTGTACATGCCTGCCTAACCCCAAACCCGTAACTGATTGTACTCTAATTACTGTAATTTGAGTATATTTGGGGGGTATTGTAAATTACCCTGCCCCCACAGTTACCCTAAACCAGGCATGTTCAAACTATTCCATAAAGGTGAGCTGTTGGTTGTTTGGAGCAAAATCCTGCAGCCATCGGCCCTTTGTGGAATAGTTTGGACATGCCTGCCTAACCCCAAACCCGTAACTGGTATACTCAAATTACAGTAATTAAGTATTTTTTGGGGTAGTTTGGAGTAGTAAACTTTCCACCAAAACAACTGGTTGTCTGGAAGTCTCACTTCTGCTGGTCTCACTCTGTCAGGACCTGTCTTCTGCTTCTGCCTGGTGCTTCGCTCTGTCACAACCTGTCTTCTGCCTCTGTCTGGAGTTTCGCTCTGTAAGGACCTTCTGCACCTGCCTGTAGTTTCACTCGGTCAGGACTTGTCTTCTACCTCTGCCTGGTGTTTCGCTCTGCACCTGCCTGTAGTTTCACTCGGTCAGGACTTGTCTTCTACCTCTGCCTGGTGTTTGTAAATAAAGCATTGAAAAAAGCAACACACTGTCTGTCGAGTTGTATTTCTGTAGAACTTTAAGTTTATTAAAGTTTATTATAAATATTTATTATTTAACAACATAGACCTCTCTCTACAAAGTTTCCTGTCTACTCTCTAAAGGCAAAAAATGCCAGAAAAAATAAATAAATAAATAATTTGACACAAAAAAACACAAAATATTAATTTAAAAATGATTTTAGTAATTTAACAATGATTTTATTGGTCCTGAAGAGTCTATGGTAAAAAACTGTGTCCATAGCAATGGTCTGTCATACAGAAATAATAATAATAATAATAATAATAATTAAAGCGATGAACGGGCCCTCGCGACCCCTGCGCAACTTGGGCTGCTTGCGGCCGCGGCCTCATGGCCTGATTCGTACCAGTCAAAGAAGCTCTGAATTTTTAAGGCCTTCAGACATCATAGGAGGAATGTGATGTCACTTCCTGTCTCCACTAGGTGGCACAATGACTCTGACTCCTGAGTGTATGATAAAAGTCCCAGGTTGGGACTTTTATCATACATGTGAAGTTTTGAGCAGATTTGACCATTCAGTCCCATGTTATAACAATTTCATGTTTCATGGCGAGACATCAAAAGTTGACGCCATGCCACACCCACACCGCTCAACGCTGACCAATTCTATGAATAACTTTTGATCACAGACTTTTCTATAGGGTACACACCAGTTTTGGAGTAAATTGGATCATTTGTGGAGGAGGTTTTTTTAGCCACGCCCACTTATGAAATTAATATCATATACTCCGGGCGGGACCAGTGACAAACATATTAAGATTCAGGAAGATTCGACTAAGTAAACTAAAGTTATGTTCACTTCCTGTGTTTTGGCGAAACATCAACCTCCGCCGCGCCATCAGGGCAGCAGCGTTTGATGAGACATCATGGTCTTCACAATATAGCATGGCCAACATCAAATTTGAGTTGAATATGGTCAAAGTGATCAGAGCAGCACCTCAAAGTCTAAAACATGGTATTTCCTGTCACCACCAGGGGGCGGTGTGAAAATGATGGAATATGGTAACATGGATGTGTTCAGGGCGGGACTATTATCAAAAATCTGTAGTTTGGTGCAGATTGGACCATTTATGCTAAAGTTATAGCAATTTTGTGTTTCATGGGGAGATATCCAAAGTTGATGCCACACCCACACCATTCAACGCTGACCAATTCTGTGAATCAGATTTGATCACACACTTGTCTATATGCTACACACCAGTTTAGAAGTCAATCGGGTCAGTTGTGGAGGAGGAGTTTATTTAGCCACGCCCACTTATGAAATGAATATCATATGCTCAGGGCGGGACCAGTGACAAACATATTAAGATTCAGGAAGATTCGACCAACTAAAGTTATGTCCACTTCCTGTGTTTTGGCGAAACATCGACCTCCGCCGCGCCATCAGGGCAACAGCGTTTGATGAGACATCATGGTCTTCACAATATAGCATGACCAACATCAAATTTGAGTTGAATATGGTCAATGTCGTCAGAGCAGCACCTCAAAGTCTAAAACATGTAATTTCCTGTCGCCAGCAGGAGGCGCTTTGACAATTATAAAATTTCTGCATGTAGACATATTCAGGGTGGGACTATTATCAAGCATGTGAAGTTTGGTGAAGATCGGATCATTTATGACAAAGTTATAACAATTTAATGTTTCATGGCGAGACATCAAACTTCGCCGCCACCTCATGGCCACACCCTTCAACAAGAGCGTAATCTTTTAATAACTTTTGATCACAACCTTGTCTAGATGGCACGCAGTGACTTTGAATCCATTCTGATTAATCCTGTAGGAGGAGTTCATTCAAATACGTGTGGAAAACACGCCAAAATGACACGTGAAAATCAAAATGGCCGACTTGCTGTTTGGAGTAGACCAATGATGCTAAAGACTTTTTTGTTCGTCTGGACAAGTTACACATGTGTACCAATTTTCATCTTCCTACTCCAAAAAAACCCCTATGGAGAGGGTTTTCCAAAGATTTCAGGGGGGCGCTATAGAGGCATTTTGCCCCGCCCATGGACGACGCCCCTATCACATGTAAAAGGTTGCCATTCTTGACCTGTCTATCAATTTTCATTATGATATGACTTCATTAAAGACATCAAAAGGGCAAACGTATTTCATGGCGAAGGATCGATAGTCGCCGCACCGCCACACGGACGCCATTACTCGTAGCTTCACGGCCTTCATGATGTGGCTTCACCAACTTGTTCTGCATGTTTTAGAAGTGGAATGAAGTTGATGGGGTCAACTATGTGGCATCAGTACATGTTAAAGTAAAAACAGGTCATTTCCTGTTACCACCGGGGGGCGCTATGAGTTAGGTGGAAATTCAATACATGGATACGTTCAGGGCGGAGCCCTCATCATGTCCAGCAAGTTTGAAGCTGTTATGATGAACTGTGTGGGTGTGACAGCCGTTTGAAGCGAGACGGCGCGCTCCAAAACAGAAAAAAAACATGCTACACCAGAGGTGATGTGTTTGGTGCTGAATAAAAAAAACTTGCCACTCATTTTCCATGTGACTAAACCATGTGTACTACTGTAGACTTAGAGCAGATTCAGGACACTAAATTGAAATATATAGTTGAATAGAAAGTAAAATTGATAATGTGAAAGGATGGCAAGCTACTTTTGTCATGCTTTGAAACTAACTTTGCCTTCCATCTCTCCCTCCTCCCCACCTCTTTCTCTCTGTGCTTTCTGTGTCCTTCGATTTGCAGCTCAGTCCATTTGTGTACAGCGAGTTTGCGCGGGAGCGTAACCTGCATGTGTCACTGCTGGACCGGCTGTATGAGCACTACCCCCCTGAATACCCGTGCCGCATCCTCCTGTGTGAGAACTACCGCTCCCACGAAGCTATCATCAAGTAGGTGTGAGCCCTCAACGCTGCCTTTTGCTGAAGCTGTGGGAGGAGAGGCTTGAAAGGTGGTGGAAAATATGAGATGAGACAGAGAAGAGGGGGTGGGAGGACAGGGTCAGGAAAAAAAGGGGATACAGCGGTGAAGAATTGACAGACTTGGGTTGTCCCGAGAGGAAAGTGGGGTCATAAAAGCAATGTTTGGGCTGACAATAGCTCTGTGACGAGACAACACTGGGGGCTGCGTGGGTTTAGGTGTACAGGTACTGGTCAGAAGGTTAAGTATGAACTGGGAACTCCACTTTAAATGATTAGCAGACAGGAAAGAAGGTTTATACTCTTAATACTTTTCACAGCAGCAAACTCCCAACTTGTGAGGTTATTTTAGCACAGTTCTTTTACCTTTTAAAGTGGGTGCTGTTGCACCTACTGTGTTGGATCAGTCAGCGCAGTGAGTTTCTGAGCCTAATTACATTGTGGTGCAGCAAAAGAAGAACGCTCCTACACATACACACAAAAAGTTATCTCTTATTTGAGGAAGATCCATTTCCATTTGAATTATAAGTTATCATGCTGATGTGTTTTCATTGGACACAGCACATTATGTCTTCAAATCCACAGATCCTCTGACAGGTCTGTCATTACAGAGTCATGCTTTGTGAACCAGCGCTGTTGACAGATACAGAATTTCACTTCAAATTTTGGTCAATATTCCAAACTTTGCCAAAGTTTTAAGGAAGCTGGGGAAATGTTTATAAAATTAGGTTCATGTTATTGAATTTCCCAACTCTAGAACAGCTTTCTTTGGCTTAAATTATCAGTAATTTCTGAAAAATGTCATGCACAAAGGCCCTCTGAAGACCTGGCATTAACATGCATCCTGCGTGATCCAATCACACAGCATATGTGAGTTCACACCTGGCCTTACAATGTGTTTTCTAGATGCATCTTGAGAGACCTCTTGTGATTGCAACTCACTTTCCCACTCTATATGGGGCTGTTTTGTAAGTTGAATCTCCATTACTGTCCGTGTGGCTGTTAATTCGCTATTTTTCTTTTAGTTTAGGGCCACACTCAACACCTCTGTCAGCGCACAATTGGCCTCATGTTTTACCTGCGCTGTCAGCAGCCCAGCAGGAGAGCTCCATGGTGCACTGGAACTTAATACCTGAGCTATGAGCAGGACAAAGCACACTTCTACTTTTTCTGGCTGTGTGGAAATTTTTTGACATCACAAATGACAAAGAAAGGCATTAATGACAGTGGTGGAGAAAGTAAAAGTGTGTGTCCTAGTGCACCACTGGGCCCCTCCTATCTGGTCTTCCCAGCAAACGTTTTACATAGAAAGAATAAACTAACGTATTGAATTTTATGCCATATTAACACAAAGGCACACTGATGAAGAATTTCCCGTAGCTGCATGATTGTTTTAAGCCTGGCCCCCCTGGGACAAACTGACACAATGTTTTTACCAGAAAGGAAACTGTTGCTGGATTTACAAGAAGGCACAAATTGAAAGAGAAAGAATTTGTCGTAGACAGTGTTTCACAAACTATGATCCACCCTCACTCAGTACCTCACAAAATAGTCATGTTTTTTAAAGGAGTCTGGGGTTACTAGTGTGTTCACAAACATCTGCTGCAGGTAAGTGACCTCACATGTAATTTGTGATAGAATGAACCAAATGATGGATTTATAGCATGTCAGATGAATAGATGGTCTTTCAGGGTGTCCCAGGACACCTCTGAATGTGATCTGAGCGACTGGATCTCAATAAGTCCTGGAGGTGTTTACACTTTTCTTTTTCTGCTTCTCTTACCATTCGTACTCTCTTCTCCCTACAGCTACACATCAGAATTATTTTATGATGGAAAGTTAATGGCAAGTGGGAAGCAGCCCTCCCATAAGGACTTCTACCCTCTGACCTTCTTCACAGCCAGAGGAGAGGATGTGCAGGAGAAGAATAGCACTGCCTACTACAACAACGCAGAGGTATGGGTTACAAGAATAGTAAAGAAAATAATGTTTGATTTTTATTTATTTATTTATTTATTTGCCTTCCATGTCTCAGTTAAACCAATATGCACATCTTTTGAAGTGTTAAAACCACTGGTAGCTTGACAAGGGAGCTTGAGGTAGTCGTAAAAGAGTGAGTTTAGTGATTATAGAATGGAAGTTTTAATTGGTTTCTTTGTTCTGCGGTGCCACGCCTGATGGTATTTACATGTAAATTATGAACTTTGTGTCATAGAAGAATTTCTGTTAAAAGTATGCCCCATGCTTAAAATTATTATTATGTAGTTTATTTAGTTTATTATTATTATTATTACATTTTTAAATAATAAATAAATGAACTAAATTGATGATTGAATTGATGATTGAAAACAAATGCAATTACAAACATCATATAGAGAAAACAATAGGTAAAACTGCTAAAACTACACCACCATCTTATATAAGTAAGCACATGTGTTGCTATAACACAGCATTTTCCAGTCTTGTGCTATTTATGAATTTTCTTAAAAAAAACAAAAAATACAGTCAGTCTGCTGTGATAATTTGCTGCTAATTTCCTAAATACATGTTTGACATTTAGAACTAAACTATAAAACAAAATGCTCTGCTCCCTCCCTCTGGGAAAGGGGACGCCTATCAAAGCTTAAAAACATGATTAATGTGAAGTTAATCAGCATCACTGACTCCGGCATATTGATTCAGTTTGGGTTAATTAATTAATTGATGGTGACACGTGCACGAGATCTAATCTGAAATAAACAAAAGCGTCACTCTGTGGACTGTGAGGGAAATGAATATTATGAACATGCTCAAATTCTGATTAAAAAATATTATACAACTAAAACTAACACTTCATCATCAGACTGAGGCTGTCAGGGCTGCCGTGCACGATACGTACACCTCCTGTTTCTCTCACATCGAGAAGCTGATATTTGATTTTCCTCAGTTTAATTCACCTGCGAACGTGCTGTCATCTTCAGGCCGCACTGTAATCTGTCTCCGTTGCTTTTTCGTCTGTGCTTGTATGTGCAGTGGTCTCCACAGTGCTCTGTAGGGCTGGGCAATATATCGTTTTTTGTTTTTTTTTTCTTCATGTCGTAATATGGCATAAGTGTTGACTTTTGACAATTTTTTCCCAAAGCCCAAGATGATGACCTCAAATGTTTTGTTTTGTCCATTAACTAAAGATATTCAAGTTCTTGTTATGGAGGAGTAAAGAAAGCACAAAATGTTTCCATTTAAGATGCTGGAATATGAGAATTTTGACTTTTTTTTTCTCAAAGAGTTACTCAAACCGGTTGGTTATCAAAGTCATTGTTGATTAATTTAATAATCAATCTCAGCTCTACAAAATAGTGTCAGTGGGAAACTTGTTTTGGTTGAATATTTGCACAAAGACGAGCCCTGGCATTAAGATGGCTAAATCCCCACAAGAGAAAAGGTAACAGCTGCTAGCTTGTTTGAATTCGTACCATTTGTTACTGGTTAGGGTAACTTGCCATTTTCAGTGTATAGGTTGGAGATTATTATTGTTGTTTCCTGATGTGATGGGGATTTTGAAAATGGTAACATGCAAATTGCGGAAAGAGGGAGAAAATGCTGCCTGAAATAGGTAGCCAAAGGCAGGCTCATATCTACAATCTACATCCAGTGAGTCAGTCTGTATGTGCATGAATCGCCATGAATCGTGTCTCTCAGATAAGTGACGGCTGAAGTGTGATAGTGCCAGTATTGGCCATTTAAAACCAAACAATGAAGGTGGGACAATCTGAAAATATTGCATTTAATTCAGATTGCACCCCCACTACATTGTTGCTACAAGTAGGTATGTGTTGTAAACACGAGTGAACCCTACAAACACAGATAACTACATTTAAGTAAAATTTGAGTGAAGATAAATAACTTAAAGGAGAGAGGGCTTAAATATTATGGCAATCAGGTTGATTGGAACAAGTGTGAATAATACGCTGTATGTGTTAAATGTAGGGGTGTCACAATCAGTTTTAATAATTGAATTGAAAGGCAGAATCCTGATTCTCCCAGTGTCAGAAGACAAAAACAACTCTTAAAACAAAGCTTTTAAGAAGAATTTGAAAATGTAAATGGCATTTGTCAGTGAATTGAATCGTGACCTTAAAATCGAAAGTCGAGTCATGGATTTGGATAATTGTGGCCCCGTAGTTAAATAGTTTTCTTAAGCATTTTAATTATGTATGGTTGTTAGGCTGTAGACCCCAGTTTAATAATTCAGGGAACTGATTAAAATAAATCAAATTTAAGATAGATTATTCAGTTTAGTTTGTCAAAAGTGGAATTATTATCTGAAACTGATTAGCACTGTTTATTTCACCTCATCAACATAAATTGGAACACTCACTGTCTTAATAATCATAATTGAAGATGAAACCCATAAACTTAATTAGGGGACCATCAACAGCTACAGTTGACACGCATGATGCATGATTCCCTGACAGTCCTCACCTTTGATTGGCTCTTCTGTAGACCCACTCGCTCGTGGTCATTGGCTGAGTCCGACCCCTGACCCTTTGCTGACATGTTCCAGCCAATTAAAGCGCGGACGCTTCTTGATTCTGCTCCCAAACTGTCAGCAACGCCAAATGAATTACCGCCTGCCTCTTTGATACAGCACCCATGTCAAACCATTAACACCATTATCATAATCTTCATAAATCAAAATACATAGAAAAAAAAAGAAAGTGTCAGTTTGTTTGTCTTGCGTAAGTGTCTTTGATGGGCTTAGCGTCAAGTGGAAGAGAATATTTCTGTGACAGTTCAAAGCTTCGGGAGGTACAGTATGCTGAAGCTCTGAACAGGAATTGGAAACACTGCTCATTACAAAACAACAAAAGGGATTCAAAATACTAACTCTTGCTTTAATTGCAAGTGTTAGTGTTTTAATACTTAGTTTGAAGGGGTAAACATGAGATTCGAGTGTGATATTAAACATAAAGTTTGTAACATTTCCACATTAAATGTCCAAAAATGGCTCAACCTTTGTTATATAATTTGTTGAGTTGTGTGCTCACATTGTCCAACCATGTACAAACGGCCAAATCCATAATTTTATTCAAGCTAATTCAAGCTACATTTCCTCCTTGTCTCTAGTTGCTATAACTTCCAGGAAGTGCTGCTCTCTAGGGCTGGGAAGATACACACACACAATCATGATATTAGGTGCCGATTTGATATGTATTGCGATTCTACAAGTATTTCGATTCAATATATGGAGATTTTTGTTTGTTCGTTTGTCTAACATAGACCATATGAAAAGACTGATTCATACGCTTCTCGAGACTTTTAGAGACATGAGTCATATTTACAAAAACAACGCACATCACATGTTGGTCAGTTGGTGAATTTTTTTTTT
>JAJHUR010111949.1:11444-35490 GCA_027495735.1 Lutjanus campechanus | reverse complement strand
GCTGCCAAATACCGTTGGACGGATGTGAACATTTGAGACTTAACACCTGCCAATGCAGGCCTGCTTTAAGACACAGAGGCCATGTATAGAGCTGGCACATACAGTACTTAAGTCGTAGCATTGTATCCAAAACTGGCAGCTGGCCAACGTTGCAGATGGCCGGAAATGGAGCAGCCCGATATCCCTAGGATTTACTTTAATATGGGACAATTTTGCGGTGCATGATTTACATGCAATGCCAACATTTAAGGCTAATACAGGAAGTACTGTGACCTTTACATAGCAACATGGGCTGGAGATCGGCTGGTGGTAACATCATCTTAGTCACAACTTGCTTAATACAGCAGGTTGGTCAGTGACCCTATGCTTTAAACTATGATGCTGTGGGTATCTCCCAAGTGTCAGTTTTTCTCGTGCAAGGTTTCCAACATGCTACATCCAGGTAGACTTTCAAAATAAAGGCATAAAACCTACTTAGTTAGGTTTAAGCAACAACACTACTTGGTTTAGGCACAAAAACTATGCTGTTTAGTTTAGATTAACAAAACTACTTGGTGAAGTTTTGGAAAAAATCATGGTTTGGGTTAAAATAAATACATTAGTGATGCAAGTTAACCTACATAATGTAACTTATGAAAGTCAGGGTACATAAGTTAATGGTATAATGGTGTAACACAGGACACATACCTGGTCTCATGGGTGAAAATATTTTTTCCATTTTTCTACCCTATCTCCTGCATACACAAACTTTCTTGCTCTTTGTATTACATCACAAGACTTTGACGGTACATCAAAACATAATGCTAGAGGGGCGCTTTCAGAAATGACGCTAGAGAGGTACTCAAAGCATCACAGTTTGAAGGATTGGGGCACTTGTCTCGCGCTACCAGATGATCAGAAATCTCGTTGCCTACCGATGCTGAAAGAGCATCAAGAACAGCTGCTATCAAATCTACGACCTTTACATTTTTTCCCTCCATTCTCCTCGGTGGTAGGCAGATGACTTCTGCAGGCCGCCCTAAAGACTTTGGATTGGTTTTTCAGAGCAGGTTTTTTTTAAAAACTCTGTTTCAACCCAGTTTAGAAATGAAAGGTGGGAGATTGTCCTCAGTTTCTCTTGAGCAAAGTGTTTAGAGACTGACTTTTGATGCGTTGAGAGTAAGAATGGGCCAGTGGAGGACAGACAGTTCTGTAATGTCTCCGTCTCATGCCAAAAATCAGTGTTTGCGTCCCTTGCTCAAGGGCACCTCAGCTGTGGTAATGAGAGAGCGGCACATGCTGCTTTTCACTTTCCCCACCCAGATTTATCCTGCCGATCCCCGCGATTGAACGGACGACCTTCTGGTCGCAAGCCTGCTTGTCCAGTATCAATGTTCAGCCTGATGATATGACTGAAAAGGAAAAATCAAGCACCACAATGGCAACCGCTGACTGACAATGTGAATAGAAAAGTGAAGGTGGTGGTATACATGTATAGAGCTGCAAAGTGCAGAAAAACACCATAAAATACTATACTATAGCTGCTGAATTAATCTAAAATTGAATCCTGATTAATGTCTTATCTGGTTTCTATGAGGGACAGTGTGTAAAGTGTGTAAATGTGACTTTTTATTGAAGAATCTGATATTTTCTAAAGCTCATCTTTTGTATTGATGATTCATTCTCGAGTGTTTCACTCCCATCCAAGCCTAAAGTGCCCCACCTGCCGGTTACTTCATAGCACTGTCTATAAAAACAATTCACAGGATATACTTCAGCGTTTCCAGGGCATTCAGGGTTACTTCCGTATCCCTGGATGCCTGAGATGCCTGCTCCCATTTACTGCATCGCTCAGCCTGTAACTCTATCAGCAACACCTCCGTCCCAGCAGCTGCAGACTCAGGTTGAGGGACTGCCGTGGATCAAATGTGGAAGTGGAGCGTGAATTGTGGAGAGCTAGAGGTAGAGACTTAACTGTCTCTACCTCTCCTATCAGTCTCTTTCTGCTTGAGTCGCTTTGGGCCGATCAACCTGCGAAAGAGTGTGAAATAGCGACACTGGGATCTCATCCATCAAATCCACACAGAAGGCCCCGGAGGACGGTAACCACATCCGATATCTTAGTAAAACAATGAAAGGAGTGGGCTTCCATCTTCACAAAGATACAATCAAATTAAAGATGTCTGTCATGGATCACTTCACGGGCTACCAATATGGTTTGACAGATCACTTTAGAGTCTACAGCCATCAGCGTGAATCTATTTGCGAGATTAATGGCGATGAGCTTGACAACAAGGCCCACAATTGGTCCACGGTTGGTTTTCTCTGTTTAATATGGCAGCATCGAGCTCATAGTGCTAGTCTCCTCCACAGCCCTCTCCATCCCGAAGAGCTTTAATCTCCCACTGGGCCTCTGGGCGACCCATCCACCACACATTTGCATACATCTGCATATTTCCCATTAGGCTCCACTTGTTGCCTTTTCATGGAAAACTCGGATATGGTGATGATCACCCTCGACGGTAATGGTCCTATCTTTCTCTGCCTCTTTCTTTCTTCCCTTTCTCCCCCAACTTTTTTTTTCTTTCTACCCCCACCACCTCTTGATCCCTTGTTTCCACTCTGCCGTCTCTCTGTCTCTGTGTTATAGCTGTGATCAGAGTGCAGTATGGAAGTCTGATCCGGAGACAAAGGCAGAAGCTCCCAGTTAGATCAGCGGCGCTAGCTATAGTAAACCATCTGGGGCCACTGACAGCCTCCGGCCTGAGAGAACACAATAACAAGACAGAATAAATGAATTCAGCGCACAATGACCAGGACTGAACCAGACTAATTAGATAAATATGTGATCAACTATTCAATTAGGCCTATTCAGCTGGAGAGCTCAAGAGGTATGGATACATGCAAATGAGATGAGTGAACACAAATTCGGGGGGAAAATGTTGTCATGAGAGATTGAATGAATGAATAAAGTGTAGAAGCAGCTTCTATGTATATATTCACTGAGTGTATACATTCAGGGGAGTGGATTAGTGTTTTATTTTATGGCTGTGACTGGGTCACAAGTGCCAACATATTAAATGGCAGCACATGACTTCAGAAGGCCAGCTGTTGAGGAGCAGCCTACCGTGACAGACTTAAATCAGCGTTGGAGTGGGTTAAAATACTCTGAAGTGAGCTGGTGCCAATGTTTATTAATCTTAGAACCAATGTTTAATGAGAAATCCAGAGACTCAAGAGCAAAATTAAAGGCCCAGTGTGTAATATTTAGGAGGATTTATTGGCAGGAATGGAATATAACATTCATAAGTATGTTTTGTTGGTGAATCATTATCTGAAAACAAGAATTGCTGTCATTTCGTTACCTGAGGGCGCCATGTTGCACTGTCATGTTTCTACAGTAGCTCAAAACAGACATTTGCTTCAGGATGTCACAATAACTGCAAATATCGTCCCTCTGCAGGAATTCATTTGCATGGCAATGTTGTGTAACTTTGACTAGCAACCAGCAGCTAGCTTGTTAGCTTGCTAAGTTGCCTGCTGGGTAGTGAGGTAGTATCCACAGATAACATTAAACTTAGTGTCGCAACAAAATTACTTCATTTATCTTAAATGAAACGATCAGAAATTAATTAGCAAAAATAAAATAATGCTAATACTGGATACTGCGCTGTTCAGACAACCTAAAAAACTGCAGGGGACATTCCGACCCTGTGACAGCCCTACATTGGTTGGAGATATTACCTTTTGCATTTTTTGCAAGTTTCACAGCCACTGTAATTTCTCCTACAAATTTGGAAAGGGAGGGTGAGATAAGCGGGATTCAGTTGGTTGCAATCTAGAACACAACCACTAGATGTCACTAAATCCTACACACTGTTCCTTCCAGTTCAGTTCAGTTTCATGCCAGAGAGGAGGACAGAGCGTGTGGCTGTCTGTCACTGTCAAACTTCCTGATAAACTGGGGACCTCATGAGGGTGTTTTATCTGTGTGGCATTTATTGTGTAAGACTGCAGCTTCCAATAACACTTCAAGAGTCAGCTCACCCAAGTTTTGGGCTTTTATTTGTGCAAGTTTATATCAGTCTCTGCAAGAACAGGTGTCTCTGTTACTCCTCATAATCCACAGACCTCATTTTCAGCGGTTAACAAGGTAACTACTGTACTTTGTGCTGAAGAAATAGTTCCTAACAAGGCCTGTGGAACATCTTGACTTACCATGACATAAGACAAATTGCATTAAATGCATTTTTTTGTCAATGAAATTTGACTCAGTTTCTTTGCACTGGATTGTTTTAGAGGCGGCTACCTCAAAATTTGTGCAAATTAAACCAAAAATATTGGCATGGTTAGATCCTACTGGGGGAAAGTGGGAAAATATGCCAGACTGATTGAAGCATGTGCAGAAAATGAATGCATGAGTGATGAGACTGGAATCACATTTAGCACCACCTATTGGACAACAATTAGTCCTGACAGTGTTCCTCTGAATAAAATGTGATAGCAGACGCCTTTATTAGCTTCCTGTTATCAGGATGAGTGCCGTGCTATCAAAAAGAAAGCACGCTAAAGAAGGTGGCGTTCACCAAAAAAAGCTCAGCATCACCTTTCCCCAGCTGCTTAATTTTCTGCAGGGCGCTAATCAAGCGCCTGTCTCCGCTCATGAATGCAGAGGGAAACCTTGAGCATTTAAATGTGCATTTAATTGCGTTGGTTCTGGAAGCGTCGTTAAGTAAGAGCTGGGAAATACATTTCTTAATGCGACTTAGTGATGCCCGGCAAATCAAAGACCATCAAGCGAATTAATGAGGGTGAGCGGCGAGCGCATTAAGAGTAGAGACGGAGCGCCTCCATAAACAAATACATATCTCTCAACTAGACAGCAGGGACAGAGGGATAATGTGGAAGACGTAATAAATACACTTCCCTGTCAATAGACATGGCACGCTATCCATTCCAGCACAATGTGCCCCACTTTAATAGTGTAAATACACACACACACAAACACGCACACACCTTTTCTTTCACTATGTTTTTTAAAAGACAGACAGATGCTTCTTTGGCGGCGTGCCTTTGCTCCTGTGAATAGAGCTGAGAAAGCTTCTAAAGAAGAAGAGAGGAGCGGGCAGGAGGTGTGTGTGAGGGGGGGGGGTGGCGGCGGGGAGGGGGCAGAGATGAAAAAGTGGAGAACTAGAAATGTGAAACCTTCCTGGTTATTAAAAGCTGTCTTGCGAGGGCAGCGCTCCTGTTGTTAAGTACTCTTTCAATTATTAACGGCGCCGCCGCTTTCATGCATTGGCGCGTGAATGCCAATACAGCTCCGACACACACTTTCACCGCCTGCCTCCTTCTCTTTTCTACTTGGTAACAGCCAAACACACACACATCAGGTATTCAGCTGTAATTGTCGCAGTGATGGTGAGAGGACAGGTCAGCGGTGAGAATGATTATATAAAACTGGATGTTTTGAGTCCGTCTGAGAGCTCTTCAGCATGAACAGATGGTCAGAGACAAAGAAAATAACTTCATCGTTTAGGCGAAATAAAAATTAAAAAAAATTTTTCAACCTGAGCGGGCCAGCCTCTGGGGGGAGCTGCAGGTATACACTGACGGCCAAGATCGCTCACGTCAGGCCCAATTTGGGGCATTTTTCTCAACTGTCAAGTGCCCGTCAAGCTCCGGCAATAAAGGAGAGGAGATAAGGAGAGAGATTTGAGATAGTTGGGATTGAGCCGTGGGCAATAAGAGAGGAGCAGGGAGCTTTTAGGGTGTTATCCTGCCTCTCTGTTCGCAGCTCCAAATGTTCCTGCGCCTCTGATGAGACGGGCTCATATGACAGATTACCAGCACAAATGCTGCTCGAGGAAAAGCTGGCACAGGGAGAGATCCAAACACACCGCCGTCGGATATATAAGTGTGTGTGTGTGTGTGTTGGACAGTGTGTGAGAGACGGATGGTATCCGGTAGAATGGCAGGATCATATTTGTGCCTGATGTAGTCACTGGATGAATGTAATAAGATGTCTGCTGGCATGAAAATGCAGGACATCACTCACATATTCATGCACTTACGGCCGCGGTTCTCTGTGAAGTTCGAGGGATCTCAGACGGTCTGAGCAGGAATTAAAATTCCATTTCAAAAATGGGGGGTACATCGAGTTTCTGGCGCCACTGGTGCATACTTTAAAATGGTTAGAAAAATTCTAAATTAAGGCTGCATTAATTCTTTGGAAAAATCATTGGGTCATAGCTTTGTATTTGGAGGGGTGTGCATAGGACGTTTATTACACTGTCATAAACATGTAATGACACCTGTGATGAACATGAAGGAATCTTGATGAATGTTTACGATCACTGTCAAGTGTCATATGGTCAATTATATCATTTTTTATGCAGATTTGACATTTCTTGAGATATCTTTGTATCTTTGTAATGTCAATCAAGCCAGTAATGTCTTTGTTATAACAACTTGACATTAACCAAGACAAATGGTGTCATTACAAGTCATTTGATCATATGTGATGCACAGTTGTTGTCATGACAGGGACATGTTGTCTTGATCCACATCAGGTTGTCGTAACAGACATTTTCATCTTAGTTAATGTCAAGCTGTCATAACAGAGACTTATCGGCTCGATTAATGTCAAGTTGTTATAAAAGAGAAATCTCAAACAATGTCAACTTTGCATAATTAACTTAATGACACTAACTGATAACAGTCATAAACATTCACAAAGATTCCATCATGTTCATGACATGGTTATGACACTGTAATGACAGTCTTATGGCATCCCTCCAAATAAAGTGTTTTTATAGAACTTAATAACTTTTTGGTTGCCAGGTTGGGATAAAGTCCTTTGGGTTAGTGTTCATCCACCATTATCATAAGTTAAGACATGTTTTTAGTCGTATCTTTTTTCCTGTTATTGTTTTGACAAGATGTCGTCCTACAACCTTGATTTTAAAAAGTTGGGACGCTGTTTAAAATGTAAATAAAAGCAGAGTGCCTCAAATTCAGAGTGTGCATTTACAAAAAACAACCATGAATTTCATCAACTAAACATTAAATATCTTGTTTTTGTGCTGTACTGTAGCTGTCTTAGTCTGTAATGTCTTATTTTCTTAAAAGTAAGACGTGTGTTTCAAGTATTTTCTAACATTGCCTTTGTCCCACTTATTTTGAGACGGAGGCAAAAAAAACACACACAAAAAAAACACACAACCTTCGTTTTTCAAAACATGAACTACTGATTCTTCAAATAAATGAAAAGATTTGCCGGAGCAATGAGGATATTTCAAATTTTCCAAAGCCAATTACCTTGAGTGGATCTTAAAATGAGATGGAGTGACACCAGTCACTGCACTTGAAGCAAGAAATTGTTGAATTAAACTTGATTTTAAAAAACAATTTTAAGAATCAGCTGTAGACAGGAAATGCCTGGACGAGATGGAGATGTTTTTGCAGTGTGTTTCTGACACAAAATGCGGAGGTTAGGCGTTCACACCTTGCTGCGGGCCTATTTTGGGTTCTTAGAGAACTATTGCTTTAAACTGATGTCCAGTCATTCCTCCCATTGAAAGTTAGCAGAGGAGGGAATGTCGGGCTGCTTATCGACCATGGCCGGCCGCATTTCCACTCTGGAGATGGGACGCGAGGCGCTGGGGCGTGCTGACGACCGTCCCCCGGGACCCCTGTCCAATTACAGCTCAAAATGAGCCAGGAGAGCGGCGAGATTGGGCTGGGCGCACCAAGGTGATGATGGAAGGGAGGGCGGGAGGGGGCTGAGAGATGGAAAGTGAGGGGGCCAAGGATATGAGTAGCACTTGAAATTAATGGGGCAGGGTGGAGCGGCACTCCCAGGGGCGAGCAGAGGGCCCGCTGATGACATTAACTCCGCCCTCAAGCAGCCATTAGGGGGCGAGAGGTTCCAGTAATCTCGGGACAACAGGGCAGAGAGGCTCACGAGGTTGCCAGCGCCGCCGACGGGCTGAGCGGGTGCCGTGAGCGGCCTGGACCATCGACGGCGGTGATGTACGGTGAGTTAACTGTGCATGACGCTATTAGAGGACAGCCAGACGCCCCTGATGCTCGATACAACTCATGAAATCTTTAAAACGTGATCACATAACTAAGCTGAGAATTTCAGGTTGCAATCCAGATTCCATTTCTGATCCACATCACGTAAAAACTGACAAATTGAAAGATTTCAGCAAAGATTTTAATAAGCGCTGGCGTTTGGAGGGCTTTCATTTGAAATGTCATATTTGGACGACTCTGCTCCGAGAGCTATTAAGCAGAAATGTGTTCGTCTATAAAAGAGCTCTTCTGTGTGTGATTGCCATTTAATAGCCAGCCATACGTTCACGCTCCAGCCTCGCTTTAATGTTGCGGTGCACGAGGGACCGAGAAACCCAAGGCCTCGAAACATCTCGTCCAAATTACCGTCATCTTCCAAAGCACAGCGTTGAGGGGATGAGATGAAATGTTGTCATAATGTTGCTGTGGCGGAGCTCATTGCCTGCACATTCAGTGTGTGTGGCCGCAAGATGTGACACAGACTGGGAGGATGACACACCGACACCGAACACACACACGCATTACAACCATGAATCTATTTTGATTACACATTCAGTGCTGATTTAATTAATACCAGACTGATTGTGTTATCAGAAGCATTTTCATAAACATTTTTAGATCAGACAACACACAAGTGCTCTTGCATCATTCCTGCTGGTTTTAATGAAGGGTTTCAGGGAACCATGATGGCTTAAATTGCTTTGCAACGGCTTTGACACTGGCAAAAACATGCATTTTTTGGATTTTACAGCAAGAAAATAGTAAAAATTTTACTTAAAAGTTCAGTTCAGATTATTTTAAGTGGGGTTGTATGAGGTGCTTATGGGTATTAATTAGTCTATTATCTAGAATAGATGCTGGTTGGCACACCTCAAGAAGCAAAGCACTTTGCCGTCAGACAGCCTTTTCTGATGGGAAACTGCTTCTAAATAAGCGAAATGTCACTTTCTCCACACCAACCAAACTCTAAAGGCAAAATAAGGAATTTTACATCACAGAACATGGGAGATGCTGATCTACCCCTGCCTTGTTTGGTTAGTTTGTTTGTGGTTATTGTGTGACTTGTGTGTCTTAAAATGGTAGTTTGAATTCACCTAAGTCACAGACTAACACAAACAAACAAACCGATCAAGGCAGCAGTAGACCAGCAACTCCTCTGATCTGCAAGGTAAAATGAGTCATTTCGCCTATGGACTTTGGTTGGTTTGGAGCGCGTGATATGTGGCTTATATAACAGTGGTTTCCTGTCTAAATGTAGCGTACACTGAAACTGATATAGATTCTTTTAAGGTGCAAGTTTTTTTAAAGGGACAGTTCACCCCAAAATTCTTTCTTGCAGTACCTGAATTTATTATAGGCCTTGTTGTGAGCAGTTTCATGTCGGAACTACTTTCTTTCTATGGTAGAATCTACTGGAACTACTTTTTCTTCTGATAAAGGAAGTAAAGAGGAAAAATATGTATAGTATTTTGGGGTGATCTGTCCCTTTAAATGGCCAACATGTCTTGTTTTGCTGACCCCATCCACAGCAGTATATTGCTTAGCTTGCACGATTGTACTCCTCTCTGCTTCTCCAAACTATAGGTGTGTCGATCAGCATCTGCCGTAGCGAATACACTGACTATCGATAAGTGCCTCATACAACACCACTTCAAATAATCCAAATTTTACCTTTAATGGCGCTTTTGATGGCCTGAATAGCTTTTCAGAGGCTTCCGCGGCGGTGAAAACATGCATTTTGTGACTTTTACAGCATGAAAGTAGTGAAATTGTACTTCAAAGATAGTGAATAATAGTATCAGATATCAGCCTGCATCAGTTGCCATCCAAAAATAACCAGCTATCAGTGAAATCCTATCAATAAGAAAGTGGCACAGACAAGTGCACTTGTGTTCTCTGTTTGACACACAAAGAAAACACGACAGTCGCAGAGTCGAGAGTGACGGAGGGAGGGAGAGAAGGAGAGATGGAGAAACACATTTAAAGTTTTTCTTTTTCTTTTTTCTTGCCGGCAGTCAGCGATGCTTTTAATACATACAGTTACATCAATGGCACATTAAGACAGTGTAACCACGGCAACAGACACCAGGATTATGTCAAAGGGAGGCACACAAAAGATCAGAAGATGCTTTGTTTAAAACAGTGGCAGCACGGTCCTGAGAGAAAAAGGAAAAGAACAGACGAGGGGAGAAAGAATTCGAGACTGAAATAAGCAAGGTTCCGAGAAAGAACGCGAGAAATACGCTCAGGGTCTGCGAGGGCAGGATTCGCAGCTCCTGCTGAGCGTGTGCAGTTGTATTAATCACACTGTGGGGACATAAACATGTGAAAACGTCTCATTTTGGGGACTTGCATCACTTTCCCCTGCAAGATAAACTCTTAAATTTGAGAGTAAAGACTTGATTTTTTTGATTAGGGTTAGGGTTGGGCACGCAGTGGTTAGGGTTAAAGTTTTATTTGAGTTAAAGCGTCTTTAAATGTGCTTATGAATATCCTAAGTATATTTGACACTAAATTCTACAAAAAAACTGAGGTTTCTGCTTCCCACTTCATATGCATGTTTTTTTCTGTGTCTTACACACACACACACACACACACACACAGTATGAGATGTAATGACCATGATGGCTCCGGGGCTCTTTCCTTAGTCATCTGACTGTGAGCAGAACATTAAGCAACAGTCCACTCCCATAAAACACACACTGTTTCTGCAGCTGCAGCAACACCGTCTGTCTTTCCATCTTTATCCGCTCTTTTGGTCTTCCAGGTCAAGCAGAAGTAAGACAACTCACTTCACAATGGCCGGCTGGCTGCGCTTTAAAACTTTTGTTGCAGTGAAGTAAAATACAAAAACAAAACAAAAAATGCCAAAATCAACACATTTTACAGCTGTAAGGTGTTTCTATTGTTTTGCCCCTTATGAATGAACTCAGTAAAAGTTCTATTGTAGCAATGCCAGTTAAAATGTACAATCTCAGAGACAGCTGCCATAAAAAACAAATTCAAACACCCATAAGCCAGCCAATCAGGGCAAAGATTCAACAGAAATATGTCACGGTGCGAAATGTTGTAACATTTGTAATATGTAAACTGCTTTGCCACTTCCTTTTTCTGGTTAAAAATGCCTTTTGATGACTCAAGTCTTTTTGAAACCCCGAGTTTTGAAAGCCTCAAATATCCACGGTGAAGCAATAGTTGATCACTGATCTTCCTTGATTGATTCTTTGGAAACTTGGTTGTTTCTTAAGAGCCGAAAGTGGCACATTTTCATGCACTGTTTGTTTGAAATGATGTTCCAGCTGCACCGAAGATGGCAAAAGATTCTGCACCTCCTGCGTTTGAACATTTTAAAGTCACATGATGTTGGACTGGACACAATGTGCCCTTCCCTGATTCGCCACGGCCGTATCACATGACCCTTCTACGGAGGAAAACAAACAATATCAGCCGCCACCACCACCAGAGGTTAATTCAACATGGAAAACTAATTACAGACCTTGTGATACTTTTTAGCAGCAGCTCAGCTCAGTTCTGCCTTGTCATTCGTCGCATTTTCTGCAACTAAGCAACAAATCGCATAGCAGACAATCTCCCTCGTTCCCCCAGTTTGTTGTGTGTCTGCGCTGACACCCGCCACACCGATCCTGTCCAACCATGTCCTCCACAAGTAGTATAAACTCAACTATTATGCATCCCTGGTGTCTGCAGCTGTCCATGTACGTGTCCTTTTGGGAGAATAATCCAGCCCAGTCTTACGTCGGGTCTTGGATACTTGGAATGGAGATGACCTGAAACAACCTCTGTTGCTGCTGCTGTACTCTTAATAAATCAGCATAAAATCATGAAAGCCGTCTTAACACAAAGTATCGCACCAGAACTAATTCAATGCATTGCAAAGACAATAAAATATGGTTTTTGTACATCTAAACACGCAGTCTTTTCATGACATTACACTGTTTTAAACCTAAATTTATAAAGTTTACAACTAAAGGAGCTAATGTTCAATACTGTTTTGCAAAAGGGGGTTTTCCTCTCTCACACGCTGACATAATGACTCAGAGTCTGGAGCGAATCAGCTCTGGTTATTACATCATTCACTATTCCCGCTATCGGGGCTCCACCCTGCAGTGCTCAACTACAATGTAAGCATGTGTGTGATCTCCATCGTGGCATACGCTCAGTGTGGGAGTCGTGTATGTCCAATTTTTCATTCCCGCTCTGGTTTCTCTCTTCCTCTTGCCAGTGACCTATCTGTTGATGTAATGCAGCTTTAACACCCCCCCTCCAAGCCTATGACCTTTAACCCCAAACCCCCCCTGACTAAATCTGCAGATCCAGCTCTCGAAAACACGAGAAGGATTGTCTGTTTCCATCATGATGCAGAGTGAATGATTATACTGCTGAATTTTATTAGAACCAACGCGCACAAACCAACACCGGTTGTGTCTCGCTGACTGATTATAACTGTGATTAAAGATGACTGTGAACCCTCTGCAGTCAATCAGCGTTACTTCCTGTATTTAAAAAATTAAAAACAGTTCTTCGCCTCGCCTTTTCTCTTGAGCTCACTCGTTTTTTTCTTCCTTCTTTTTTATCCCCCCCCCCTCTCTTCCCTTTTGCAACACTCCAGGGTCACCATCTGCATGGCAACACTCACAGCGTGACACTTCCATAACCCAGGAGGAGGAAGAGAGCGACAGAGAGCGCAGACCTCGCTCTCCCTCTGTATTCACAGGCCACCCGTAATTCATTAGCTCTCCCTCTCATCCTCTCCATATTTTTCTCTCTGTGCAGTGTGACCGACGCGGCTTTCTGAAAGCTCGTTGGGATCCTCTCTGGGAATGAAGGTGCTGACAGTCGATATTTCGTACCGCGTTTCAGCGTGTTTCAAATTTGACCGTTTTTCATGCCAAACCTCAGTCAGAAAACAGCCATATTTTAGACTGCGGAACAATAAAATTTCACACTGAAACCAAAGATGGGATTACAGTAACCGCGATGCATACTTGTACAGTATAATTAATCAAACTGGATCTTGCACATTATAACGACAACATACACTGTAAAAAAATCACACAGGGATTTTAGTTGGATCAACTAATCTTTTCTCATTAACTCAACTTAAATGTACTTATATTTATTCGAGTTAGTTTCAACTTTTCTGACTACTTGAGTTCTTCTAACTTGAAGTCTTTTGACATGAAATGATGAGTTGAATGAATGTACTGTACAGAATTCAATCAACTCATTAAATTAAGTTTTCTAAAGAAACACGATGCCGATGCTGGAACAAATTATCTCCAAGGAGCAGCTACAGCTGCTGAAGAACTGACTTTTCAAACTGAGAAAATATAAAAGGAACAATATTTGTTTGTGATGTTCGTCAGTGTGATTGAAGAGTTGTTGGTTCAACTTAATATCTTAAGCTTATTGAACACAGCTAAATTAATATCGCGTTTGTTTGATTATCTGTTTTCAATCATTACAAAATTCCCTCAACTTGTCTTTTCAAATTCAGCCAACTTAAATTTCTGAGGCAGCCTGGACACTAACTTTTTAAGTTAATTCACCATCTTTTCTTATTAACTTATAAATATAATAATAATATCGGTTTTGTCCATCTCAAGTTAATTCAACTTGAAAACCCTCCTTTTTTCAGACCACTTTAGAACTTATAAATACAAGCTGATTAGTTGAATAAATGCACGACTGTGAGTTCATACAACTTATTAAACTTTGACCAATTTATTTAAGTTCAGTCAACTCATGCTTTTAAGGCAGCAGGGGAACTTATTAGAGTGTTGAACCTCCTAAAATGCTGAAAATGGTTCAACTCAATATCTTATGCTTTGTATAATACACAAAGAATAATACAAAATTACCTCAACTTGACTTTTTAAATTCAGTCAACTTAAAATTTTAAGGCAGCCTGGACGCTAACTTTTTAAACAAATAGTTGTTTTTTTTTACAGTGCACGGGAAAAAATACAGGAATTATGTGAAATCATCTACTTTTTTCTTATTTAACTTTTAAAAGCTTTATTTTTTCAAGTTCAAGACTTAAAATGTCCAATATTTCAGAACTACTATGTCAGAACTTGTAAACATGAGCTGAAGCAACTCATTGATGATTAGCATGTTGGCAGACTTCCCAGCATGCACTGTTTGATTGTAAAAAGAAAACAAATTTGTTTGTAATGTTACAAAGACTGAAGAGCTGTTGGTACAACTTAATATCTTGAGCTTGTTGAACATGTTTCCTCAAGTACAACTGGATTAATCAAGTTCGGCTGTTTTGAATCATTACAAAATTGCCTCAATTTTCAAATTCAGTAAAATTAAAATTTTAAGGCAGCCCAACACTATTTTTTTAAGTTAAAACAAATAGGGATTTTATTTTACAGCGTAAAACCAGAAAAGATTTTTTAATATTAAGCCAATATCTGCCTTGTTTATTGGCTTAATTGTAATTATTATCAAATTATTCTTTTTGCGGAATAAAAACATCAATAAATGGAGAACATATCCAGCTACATGAATGAATAATGATTTCCTTTGCAGATAGCCTGTGGTAGTGCACAGCTTCAGTCTGACCTATTGAAGTGATCCTTGCAAATCCAAACACTCACTCTGATTGGTCAGTTTTTTTCATTTGGCCTCTGGTCATGCATTATGTGCATTTTTTTTTCCTTCTTTCTTGGCTTCACTTTGAGCATCCATCAGTCACACACACAAAGAGATTTAATTCCTTTTTTTTTTCTGTTCTTATTTTCACCGGGCAGGGTGCCAATGTTTTTCTTTCTTCGCTGACTCTCACCCCCACACCACCACCACCACCCCCTTCCTCTCATCCCTCCTCCATCCCATCCTCCTCCTTCCTCTTCCTCACCCCGCTCCTTTACTCCGCTAAGCTTTCCGTTTCGGTCGCAAGCGAAAGCTGTTTATTTATTCAGACAAGATCTATTTTTCCCCTCTCATTTTTCTCTCCCCCCTCCACCATCGTACACCACCCCACCCGTCTCTTCTCTCTTTCTCTCCCTCATCGTCTTCCTCTTTTCCCCCCTCTGGTTACATGCTTGTAGAGGATCACTGTGAGGGGAAAAAAAAAGGAGGGGATGGGGGTGAGGAGGTGGGGGGGATCCGATGCATTGGAAGTAGCAGAGGAAATCCACCGCGGATAATAACTGGGAGGTGAAGGAGAAATTATAAAAACGAGAAGGTGGAGAAGAGGGTCTACTCTATACATCCTGGGTCTCTTAAGCCATACGGCACGAAGGCGGTGGTGTGTCACTG
This sequence comes from Lutjanus campechanus, assembly GCA_027495735.1. Lineage (NCBI taxonomy): Eukaryota > Metazoa > Chordata > Actinopteri > Lutjaniformes > Lutjanidae > Lutjanus > Lutjanus campechanus. The sequence goes on along the minus strand of JAJHUR010111949.1, from coordinate 20,142 downwards.
AAGGGATGCAAAGACACACACACAGGTACAGTATAAAGCTTCTTTATGAGCCCGGCCGTAGTGAGAATAAGACTGTAACAAAGTACAGCGCTAAAATACAGCCAAAGGGAATGATTAGTGTGTGTGTGTGTGTGTGTGTGTGTGTGTGTGTGTGAGGTGGAGAGGGAGCACGAGCAAGAGAGATAGAGATAGAGTGTGGTGCTCCAGGTGGTGCATTATTAAACAGATTTGTCACTTTGGGCCAATGGTGTTAAGCGTGTGTGTTCGTGCGTGTGTGTGTGTGTATGTGTGTGTGTGTGTGTGTGTGTATGTGTGTGTGTGTGTGCGTGTGTTGAATGCACATTTCTGTGCAGAGGCTAAATGCATAGGTTGCACTGAGCAGTTTAAGTAGGGATTGAAATGGAAAAGAAACAGAAAGAGAGACAGAAACCAGTTTTCATCAGGTTTTCTTCAAACTAGAAAGAAGGGAAAAGGGCGGATCTCGAGGAGCTTTAACTCACCCAATGCATGCTGGGAAGTGCTAATATGTTAATGATGTTGTCATTCAACTCATCATTTCAAGTCAAAAGACTTCAAGTTAGAAGAACTCATGTTAATAAGTTCTGAAGTTTCCTGAAGTTTTAGTTGATTCCACTGACTTCCTGTATGATTTAACTTAATTTACAAAGACAAGTTGAGGTAATTTTCTAATGACTCAAAACAAATTAACTTTCCTAGTTTAATCAACTCAATATTAATCCAGTTGTACTTGAGAAAACATGCTGAGAAGTCTGCTGACGTGCTGATCATGTTTCTTTAGAAACTTAATTTAATGAGTTGATTGAACTCTGGACTGTTCATTCATTCAAGTTCAACATTTCAAGTCGAGCTGATCGATAAAATCGGCCCGATATTATCCTAGAAATGCTACATTGGTCTATATCAGTGTCGCCTTCGCCTTTTTTGTTTTGGAGAATATAATCCAGATTGTTTTTTATTTTTTGGCTTTACAGGCATCATCTCATGTATATTTGATTTTTGTTTCTCAAGTTTAATATTTTGTATCTTTTGTCATATTTGTGTTTGTATGTTTTTTTTAAATTCATAGTTAATAATAATTATTAACAAATACCTGTAAAAGTTTACAGGTATTTTTCAAAGGTAAACGTAAAACATCCTGCCTCCATTACTCTAATAATCTTTGTCACAAGTGTTTGATAAGCATATTTGAGGGATATCAGAAGATTTATACTCGTTAGTATCATTATAAATAATAGACATTTTAAGTTTAATTAACTTGAATATACAGTATAAAACAGGAAAGAAAGCAAGAAAGCAAGAAATCACAGGACAGGACAAGGTTAGAGAAAAATAAAACTTCAACATACAGGAATAAACATGACAAAAATATAAAAGAGGAGAATACAATGTGAAAAAGATGACAACAAAAGAGAAAAGACAAGATAAGAAAACGGAAAGAAAGAAAAAACAAGCAAAAAATTGGTGTTTCTTGTACTTTGGCATTTCTGATTTATGTGCAGTCACATTACGTCATGCCCACTGATTATATACTGTCAGTGAGCGCGCACACACACACGCACACACACACACACATACACACAGAGTCATGTGAGGGGTGTGTGTGTGTGGTACAGTTGTGTTTTAAATCCCTGCGGCTGCTGTTGAATAAGCTGATCTCTGTTGGGGGGGAAGAAAAAAAAAAGCAGCTACAGCATCTGCCGTGACAGGCAACAACACTTGTTTTAGTCAAAAATAACGTTAAAGAGACAGACAATGTCCTCTGTGTGTGTGTGTGTGTGTGTGGTGTCTCTGATCTGTAAGCCTGCGGTAGGTAATCTTTTACTTTTAGAAGAAACCAAGCAAAATGAATGCTGAAACTGGCAACAAAAGCAGAGGATGGGATATGAACACACACACACACACACACACACACACGTATCCTGTAAGTGCTGAGAATGATGCAACACTGCGACTGAAACGCACTTGCAAAGGCAGAACAATGCGCAGATTTTGACTTTGATGGAGACACAAAAAACTACACTGTGACATTCTGACACATATTTCAAATTTTCGTCCGTTTTCTTTCCTCCTTTCGTTCTGTTTCCCTGGATACTTTTACTGCACAAAACACCTCAGAAAAAATGGCATTTTGACCACAAACCTCTGCTTTCAAACCAGAGATAATTCAACATTTTCATGCTTACATGTGTGGAAACTGTTGAAAATGTTGCAGTAACTGAAACTGCGATGCCACAATGTACAACCGCTACATCCTGAACAAAATGTACCTTAAGTATCAAAAGTACTGGATATGCAGATTGAATCCTGTAGGATTTAGTGCAGCGTGTTACATCAGAAGCAGCCCAGCTCGCTAACAACATGAAAATTGTATAAATCTTTTATGAAATACAACATTAACCTTCAGGGAAAAATCAGCAGAGGTGCTTTTTCACTCAGCATACGTCTAATGAGTGTGGCTATTGCTTCGGTGTCATCTACTGACTGAATTGTTCATGAGATGAAATGTGGCATGTGGCTTCTGTGTGGTTTACCACATCGGCTAAAGACAGGCCCTGAGGGAAACCCTACGACTGTTATAACAATATATATGTTACCGTGTTGTTATGTGTAACGTTTAGGCAGCATTTTAATGTGAAACTATGGTTATTCTGCTTTAAACACTGGTACAAATATCAGTGATTAACCCTGAAACGCGACCATGCTCTTCCCAGCAGCGATTAATTTTTTGTTCACGTTCTACAACGGGTTTAACCTGAGCCAGGTCATGCAACAATGACAGCAATCAGATAACACCATACAGGATGTGATGATAGTAGTATATAAAAAAAAAGAAAAATAATAATAAAATGTACATTTTTTTATGCATTGGTATCAGACTGGTACTCCATATTGGCCTCTGTTCCTTCCTTAATATACTTTCGTACAGCTAAAAGATTACTCAACAGACAGAAAATTCATTAGAAACAATTTTCAGGATCGATTAAGTCACTTTTCTATGACAAATTGAAAAGTCGCTGGTTTTAAAAAATAGGAGGATTTCAACACATCTTCATACCTAAAAGACAGAATGGGTGGTTTGCCAGCGACTCCAAGAATTACATATATGTCCGTACAGTACAAGAGACAGGTGTACCGGACTTCCATCATACTGAACCTTCGTTGTACTGGACCAACATTGTACCAGACCTTTGTCAATCTAGACCTTTGACATACCGGACGTACATCACACCAGACCTTTGTTGTGCCAGACCTGCATCATACTGGACCTTCGTTGTACCGGATCTACGTTGTCACGTGGTTAATGTCGTAAAATATTCACAGTTTAGGTAGGTTCAGGCACCAAAACTACTTGGTTAAGTTTATAAAAAGATCATGTGTGAGTTAAAATATGTGTGTTAGTTAAGTTTTGTACGTAGGTTAGGATACATTGTGGATATTATGCAAGTTAAGTGTGTTAAAATAAGTCATTGTCGACTTAGGACAGAGATATTCGCATATGCGTTTGCATAGCGTTAATTTTTGAGTGCTCACACAACCGTCGCTCCAAATGGAGCCAGGAAAAGCAAGGCAGCCATGATGCATACTGAATGGACGCTAGCGTTATGTTTGCGAACACAGTTAAAAACAAGTAAATCTCCGGCCTTATGGTTTCCCACAGGACACCGATAGCGGTCCTCTGGGTCAAAGTCAGTATTTGACTCATCCATCCACCACAATTTCCTCCCTATGCAGACTTTGTTGCTCTTTATACAACATCATCACCTGACTTCCTCCTGTCATAAGTACTATGGTCGCTGCCAATAAAAAAAAAAGTCAAGAACGGTCATAATAAGCTGCTTGTACAGACGACCTATACGTCTGTTTTTCTGGTGAAGTTGGGCCGGAGGATTTCCTGTTTTTCTTGGTGTTTGATGATAGTGAACTCAACATTGGGTTTACACCTGTTGTCCAGACAAAACAAGAAATTTGAAAATGTTTCTTCGGGCTCTTGAAACTACGACTATATATTTATTAAAGATAATTGTGCAGATCAACTGATGATGGAATTTGTGTTGTTGCAGTCCTGTATACTGTCATTGTAATGGAGGGTGATATTGTTGCTGGGTCTAAAATGGTCGTCTTTGCACCACATGTTCACAAAAAGAAAATTATAAACACTTAGTGGAGACGTAATGCAATGAAAAGCAGCAACAGCCTTTTTTATTTTTTCTACCACATGTCAAAAAAGGAGCTTAGGCCACAACTGTATGGTGTCACGATGTTACGATGGTCGAGGCCTCAGTGATCAATGACTGTCAGGCATCGCAATGGACGATGGCATCATCCATCAGCCTGACCGTACACATTTACGACATTTCGTAACGTAAATCTGCCAAGTAACAAGTGACTACAGCTGTTAAAAAAAATGGAGGGGAGAAGAAAGTACAATATTTGTCTCTGAAATACAGTACAGTCGAAGTACAAGTTCCTCAAATACAGACTCAAGGACAGTGCTTGATTAAATGTACATGACTTTCCTCTGCTGTAAATCCCACATTGATAAGGATATAATAAAAACATCATCATATCAGAGGTGGCATTGACTGAACAATATCCAACTTTTAATAAAAAACTGCCTGCTTAACAACACACACACCTGGATGAGTCTCGCCTACAGTCTCGTTCCTCTTTTTCCCTCCTCTCTCCTGTAATTTCTAGTCTTTCCTGCTCCTCTGCAGCGTTTCCAGTCCTCCTTCCCTCTCTGTCATCTTTCCTCCATCTCCTTTGTGTTTTGTGACGCACTCTTCGCCTCAACTATGTAATTATCCCTTGCTGATTCCAGGGGGTTCGGAGGAATTCAGCCCTCCCTCTCTTTCTCCTTCTGCCCGCCCCGTCCGCCTCCGTCACTCCGGATGCTGAATGCCGTATTGTTCTTTGCCGCTACAAAGCTTTTGATTGACAGCTGTGGGAAGCGGAGAGTGAATTTTTAGGCCCCCCCCCCACTCCCCACTGCATCCCCGAACCTCCCTCCTTCCCGCTGCCATCACTTTCATTTAAAAACTTGTCTTTTTCCTGTTTCACATCTAAATGATGTGGTGGTTAAAAAAAAACGAGCTCCAGTCGAGGTGCATCATTTGGCAAAAACACCACCGTATTTATGATTTAAACATCGCTTACAGTTCTCGCAAATCAGTTTGACTCCGCGCTGTGGATTTAATCCAAAAGAAGACTAAATTTTAGTCTGCAAATCAAAATATGAAGGTAAATTTACAGCACGAGTTCTTATTCCAAAACCAGCCCATTCCTGAGAACCGACATCTCGTTGTTTTCCCTCATTCAACCTCAAAAGCTCAGCTCTGGAGGGGAACCGCAATGTCGCGCCGCTACATCCAACCCTTCTAAGGTGTTTCCTCTGAGCCCTGAATAAACCCCCTGGAAGCAGCTCATTAGGACGTCACGTGACTGAAACGGCGTCATCATTCGCGTGAGTCGAATCCAGTTGCAGAGGGATCAAATCAGGGCAGGCAGAGCAGCAGAGACTGTCCTCATGTCTGTGGAAAAAAAGTCTAAAACAAGCCTCATTTCTGCGTTGAAAACACAGTGATGGAAAGATGGAAAGGAAGTAGAAGGGAGGAGGTTTTCCAAAGTTATCACGTTAACAAGCAAACTAGCTGTTTTTGACTCTGATGAAATGATGGCTGCCTCATTTAACATAATGGACTATGACAGTCTAACATGCCTTTTTTCTGAGCCTTCAGAGAAAAATTCTGGGAAAAAACACTCAACACTTGTCCATTTCTGAGCTTGAAAATGCATGAATTTAAATATAAAACACACACTATATCTGTAACTGCCTTTCTGAAATGCTGCCACAGCCTAACATGCTTTTTCTGAGAAATTCTGGGGGAAAAAACGCCTAAAACTTCTTCATTTCTAAGCTAAAAAATGCTCAAATTTAAACATAAAACACTGGCTATATCAGTCGCTGCCTTTACGAAATGTTTTCTCTCTGACCCTTCAGTTAAAACCAGTATAATCCTGAATGGAGAAAAGGTCTGCCTTATAGATAAAGCACTACACACACTCTCGCACACGCTATCAGAGGGGATTTGAAGATTCAAACAGTGGTCTTGGTAATTAGGCAGATGGATTTGTGCCTCTCCTCCTGGTCCGGCGGGATACGGAGTGACACATAATGCAAGCGGACGAACTCTTTAAGTGGATTAATTAAAACCAACACTGCGGGGTCAAAGGTCAAGCCCCCTCACGCTGTCGACCTCGCTCTTTCCCTTCTCCCTTTTTTTCCCCCCTCCCTCCCTGCCCGCCTCTGCTTGGAGCTGCAGGACGGTCCACCTGCAGGAAAGTGGAAGGATTTTAGATGATTGGACGACGGCGGAAGCGATCGAGTAGGGAGAACAGGGTTCAGCCCTGAAAACACGCGCTTTATCCTCAAATACAACCTCCAGTTTGGTTGTATTTCTCCTAAAAAAAAAACCAAACACACTTTTATCTTAAAGTTTCTGAATAATATCTCCCTAATTGAATGCAGACACACCTCATCTTTGCTGCGTGTGTGTAGTAGCTGGATGTAATCAGATGGAATTAATATGCATGCTGTTTCTCATTATGGAATAACTGAACTGCACTTCAGATATGCGGCGTGCTCTGCAAGAGGCACGGACACATTTCCCAACATCCGTCTACTGCTCTCCCTCTGGAACATGTTTACATGTGTGTGTTTAGACAGTAGATACAGTGTCTAAGAGTGAATGCAGGCGACACACCCCGTCCCCGATCAGATAACACCGGCGTTAACGCGTGCATGCACACACATTTGTCACTTGCGTTAACTCCTTATTGCGTTTAAAGTAAATCGAATTGCACAGAGCTGCATTAATCAGCTAATTGTGCTAATGTGCAGATCATGCTGGCTAATTGTGTTACGGCGGGGAGGTCTCATCTTTCATCTGCGCCGATATAAAGTCGTTTTAAATTCTTAATGATGCAACATTTTTGCTGTTGGTTGTGGCGAAGCAACTGCAACTGCAGTTTCTTGACAAATTCAGGCTTCAGCTGCGTTTTTATGTGTTAAAATTAAAACGATCTTTACCTAAATCAAGGGTTTGTTGCTTGCCTTTGTTCCACTGCTTCTCAACAATAGCAACACACACTTTTTTTTTGTCAATGTGTGTGTGTGTTAGTGTGAGGTGAGTCTCATTAGGGAGAAAACGACGCAGTGAGTGCCGCCGCCGCCGCCGCTGCTGAGGTGCTTCATTATCATAAATGATTGAGAAGTGCGTTTGTGGGCGTGAGTGCTCATTTGTGTGTGTGTGTTTGTGCGAGAGGGAGTTGGTGAAAGTGTGTGTGTGTGACCCTGAGAGAGTGTGAGTGACGGGCCGGCGGTAAGCTGGTCTTTATTAAGATGTGCCGTCTTTGGAGAGGGACAGCTGCTCCTGCCTCTAATCTGGAAGAACAAAGGTTTAATAAAGAAGAGAGACGAGAGACGGAGAGGAAGGTAAATAATCCTCCGTCTCCTACTCTTTCTCTCCTCCATCCTTCCTTCTCTCCTTCTCTTTTTGCTTCCTTCCTTCCTAACGATTCAAAAATGAAACTCCCGTGCAAAAGTTTGCGCCGTTTCCGTCCATCTGAAACTTAAAATTCTCAGTTTTGACCCTTCACCTTTCAACTTCAAATCCAACATGGCCGCCGCAAGGCCACAAATGTCAAAAATTAACACGTTATCTGTGCTAAAATTAGCTAAAAGTGACATTTAAAAAAAAAACTCTACCAGGAGATCTGTCCCCGTTAAGTAAATAGACCGAGAGAGGATCGGAGGAGAGTGTGTCCACAGAGCTGCTGCGGCTATTTATGAGTGTGAGTGAGTGTGTGTGTGTGTGTCAGGTCAGCTTCATGCCCCATTTCTCAGTCTGGATGGTCATCGCCGCCTGTTTGGAAATGACATCATTTAGCCCCCTCCTTCGTCCATCAGCAGTTTACTGAAATATGCCTGCTCTACATTACTCCGCTCGTTTTCTATTTTGGATTTTGTGGATAATGATGGCGGGATGGAGGGCAGTGGGGGGATAAGAATGATAAAAAGAGGAGGAGAGGCAGCATTAAAAGAATAATTTGAGGGTCTTGAGGGCTCTGTCTCCTCTCTCTCTGTTTCTAAAATAGAATTTGCGATAGTCCCCGCCGCTGCCGCCCGAGTCTGTCGAGGGAATAATGACTTATTTATCAAATGGCTGAAATATTCAGGGACAAGGCCCTTTTAAAAAATCCGGCTTTTAAATTCATAGGCTTTTTCTGCTGCGATGCTTAATGACAGTGAATGTATTCATAGTGATTTGCAGGTCCGAGATGGAGCCTCAGTGTCCTGCCTATGAGTCTAATAGCTGTTTGACAAAAAAAAAAAAAGGAAGACGAGGTGAGCAGGAAAAAGTTTCACCTTTGACCTCAGGAGGGATGGCTCAGAGTGAGATTCGTATCCTCCTCCTCCTTCTGCCAAGTAGTAAATGTAGTGCAGCTCGGGAGATAAAATTTAATGTTCTCTAAAAAGCGCTCTGTTGCAGGCAATCAGCCATGAGTAAATGTTTCAAGAGAAATTCCTGGAGGGGGGATACTTTTTTTTTTTATCTGGCAACATTTGGAGGGACCAAATCAGCATGGAGTTGGAAGTAGAGGAGGGGAGGGGGGG
>JAJHUR010111949.1:0-11424 GCA_027495735.1 Lutjanus campechanus | reverse complement strand
GGGGGGGGGGGGGGGGGGGGGGGGGGGGGGGGGGGGGGGGGGGGGGTGATGGTGATAAATGACATCTACTGCTGGAATGGACGAAGTTTGGAGATGCTGCTGCCGGTGGTGGATGATGATGAAGCGCCGCGCAGGGGCAGCACCGGGGGTTAATGAGATGTACGCAGACACGGAGCAGCTTGCATGCGTCAGACTCATGACAGAGCAGAGGAGAGAAGAGGGAGAAAGTACAAAACTTTAGGCGCAGATTGTGGCCAAACGGCGCAATCCGTGCGTAATTACGCACCGGAGCCCAGAAGGCGGCGACCTCCCTGCCTGCTCCTGCGTCCCACCCTTCATTTTCCTCCAAAAAAAAAAAAAAACATAACACACCAGCGCACTGCTGCCTCTATCCCCGGCTCTCTCTGCTGTCACCCCCCGTTCGCTCACAAATGGCGAGGCTGATGTGGGAGAAACTGCTTACCTTAACACGTTCCAGCTTTTCAGAGGGTCCAGGTCTGAAATTATAGAAACCATGGTCGAGCGGCTGGGCAGCACCGGCAGAGGGAGGGGGTGCGGCGGAAAAAGATCGAAAGAAAAAGCGGCGCAAAGGCTGTAAACTCCGTCTGCGAATGGCAGCGATTGCTCGGATGCAACCCGTCCTGGTTGTTCAGTGGGTGATGAGCGCTGTCACAGCTCTCTCTCTCTCTCTCTCTCTCTCTCTCTCTCTGTCTCTCTTCCTCCTGCTCCCTCTCCCTCTCTCTCTCTCTCCCTCTCTCTCTCTGTCCCTCCGCCCACTCCTCCTGTATGAAGCCTGCGCTCTGCAGACGCGTCTCAGAGCTTCCTCCGGTCCCTCTCTCACGGCGAGGCTGCTCCTGCTCCTGCTGCTGGAAAATGCAGAGATGTACAGTAGAGGAGGGTAAACCCCACCGAGGGAACTCATTTACCCATCTTTCTTTTAAATGCACCGCGGGGAATAAGAGTTTACACACCTTTTTAGGGCTGCACACTGCAAAAAGTGTCCATCTCAACGTCTTGGTTTGCTCCATTTGCAGGCTTAAATCTCCTTTGAGGATGAGTTTTCTGTCAGTGGGGAGGAAATGTTTCGCAATTTTTTTCTTGTTTCTACTTAAGTATTACGAGAAGAGGCAGATCACAGCAAGGACATTGTTTGTAACTTGTCTGTTTGCAGTGAGACAAATGGAATCATCCTACTGAAAGAGAAAAAGTTCACACAAGACATGTCATATTTGAACTTTTAGCAGGGCTCGACCGACACTGGATTTTTGGGGGGCGATACCGATACCAGCGTTAGGAGGCAGATATATTGGTTAAATGGGAGAAATGTACTGGAAAGGTATTAGACATGTATTAAAAATATCTGTACCACGTCAACCCATGCACACACGAAGAGTTTCTCAGTGCATGCATGAAATAAAATGCAGATTCGGATTATTTTAAATAATATATCACAAAAATATTAATCACAAAGTACATTAAATAGGCCTAAAAATAATAGGTCGAGCCTGACTCGAATATAATAGCAGAGAGAGCTGGTTTCCACCGTTAATGAGCGACACGTGACTCGCCTGAGGAGGATTTATGTGTTTTTGGGATATAACATCACCGAGTTTTCATTTTTAGGCTAAAATCTCATACGAGGATGGGTTGTTTTTCACAGCGGAGACGATATGTTTCACTAGTTTGAGCATTTTAAGACGAGGCAAGGAAATGACACTTATTGTGACGTGTGTTTGCGTTCAGAGCAACAGCCCGACCGATAGAAGATTTCTGGGGTTGATGCCGATATTAAAATTCAGATGTGCTTTATTTAACCAAAGTGACGACATTTTACTGTTTGCATTCATAATCAGCCCGTCCTCACCAGAAAAACAAAAACAAAAGGTGCATGTTGGTCGCAAGCGCAAGGAGCTTATCCCCACTGATTTGTCTGTTTGTTGTTAGGCGACACCCCCTAGTGGACGTAGTAAGTACGACAGGAGACGCACAAGGAGCGAGAATATCTGCACGTGGCTTCAACAAGCACAGGACTTTGACCCACGAGGCTGGGGTTCGAGTCCTGCGTGGAACAAAAAGTAAAAAAAGTTATTTGAAGTTTTTCATAACTTCGACTTTTGTTACGGAAGTGACATCCATTGCATCACTTCCTTCATGAGACATACGTAACCTAGTATGTACTGTCGCCTGCCGTTACTCTCCACCAGTAATATATGACGTTACAACCGACCTATTGTGATGTCAAAATTCCAACTGCACCTTATTTATATGATGTTTACACTCCAATTACACCATCATATGTATATAGAACACTAAATTTGTTTGATATGCGTGCTTGCACCGATAGGATTGCTCCTATATTTAACTAACTTTATATTTAACTCCGTTCAATAACAATAAACATATTCTATTCTATTCTATTCTCAAACAGCAAACTTTCACTGGTATTTTTAAGAGGGATGCACAATATTAGATTTTTGCAGATATCCAAGATTATTCATATTTTTTTTCATCTAATTTCAAAGAACATCCAGTCTCATCTAGGAGAAATAAAGGAGCAATATGTAGAATTGCCTTCTCTCCAGACTCGGGGAGGCTCAGGCAGGCTGCAAGAACGCTGCAGGAGCGCAAGGCGGGCGCAACATTGTAAAACTGACAATAACAAGCGATAACGAGTCCTACACTGTAAGTTGATCAGCTGTTTAAAACTGTCAGTTGTCTGTCAATGTAAAGTTAAGCCTGTTATCATGAAAACAAAAGCCCACTGCTCTGAAAACACACACTCTGGAGTTTTAAGTTCAATGGCTGCCTGTCTCACCGCCTGCCAAACTCCATTAACACTTTGCTCAATTTAACCGTTACAAACATCTACTCATTCTAAAAGATTATTAATGATTTCTTACGACTCGTAAACAGACACTTACTCATTCGGCAAACATTCAGCATTAATTTTAACTCTAATTCATGTGAAATGAGCAAACAACAACAACAACAGCAACAGTTATTCTGGGCCAGAATGGAAATTTCAAAGGACACCGTGGCTGCAATGTTGTTGTGAGAAAAGCAAGTATTTCAATTCAGCATGTGTTCTTAATATCTGATGATATATTCTGATCATTTTATGATTTGTTCCAGTGAATATATGACAGATTAAACATATTATTATGCCTGCTCTTATGATGAGAGGCCACCAGCAGATGCAGACATAAAATACAATGCTTTTCAAACTGTACACCTTCACTGGGTACCACAAGAAAACGACTGCTGACAGGTGTCTTTTCTCTTTCTTCTTCACAAATTCATCGGGATAACAGCTCTTAAGATGGGCAATTAAATTTATAGAGCTGAAAGAAGGTGATTTGGCTTCTCGTCACATGACCGATGCTGAGCAATCATTGCAAATAGCAACACGGACCTTTGTTTCAGACAAAAAACCTCCACAGTGCAGACATACCTGCATCACGTGCGTATAATTAAAGTGTCATTATTGAAGAAATGTCAGCATTTCAAGCTGATATAATACTTAATTTTAAAGCCTTTATGTGCCGTTGTGCTGATAATATTGCGCATCCCTACTTTTAATGGAAATAGAACAACTTGGATTAAGAAAAAAATGATTAAAATCCACATAAAATGCCAATTGAACTAAAAAAAAGGAAGAAACTCTCAGCTAGTAGGGCTGACCAATATATCTGTCTGCCTGCAATTACTCTGTAAATAAATGATAAAAAAACATTATTACAGCGATTATTAATTATCAATTCAAATTAAAGCAGGTTTAGTCTAAATAAGACTGAAGCACAATTAATTATCTAATGTTTCATTATCCGACTAAAGCTGATCAGAAACCACTTGATGAAGCTGCAGCAGCAGCGAGGGAACTCATTTAACCATCTATTTTTTAAACGCACCGGGGGGAATAGAGTTTACACACCTTTCAGCGCTGCAAGAATTTTCACACAGCGAAGTATCCATCTAAAGGTCTGGTTTGGTTTCATTTTTAGGCTTAAATCTCTTTTGAGGATGAGGGTTTGTGGGTTTTTTTTTTTTTACAATGGAGCGGATATGTTTCACACGCAGTTTTACTTGTTTGAGTATTTTCAAGACGAGGAAGATCACTGCAGGGAAATTACTGTAACATGTCTGTTTGCTCAGAGAACAAATGGAATTATTTTACTGGAGGAGAAACAAGTTACAAGAATAAAAGAACTTTTTTAGTAGTCAAGCTTATGGCTGGATGAAATTATCATAAATGATATTTCAATATTTTTAGGCTATGCTGCAATATACAGTGCGATCTATATCTAACATAACAGACCATACATTCTCAGATCTGATTTGATAGAATATCAGATACTGCTGTAGATTAAACTACCACAAAGCATAAAAAGTAGGACCAGGTGATATGGACAAGATCAAATACTAAACATCTCAGCACTGATATGGCGACAATATTGCAGAGATGACTGTTGGTGCTTTTAGAAAACATGATCACAGTCTGAGTTTTGATATATAATCATCTAAAACAGTCTAGTAAGTTCATAAAATTACAACATTTTACTGTAATGCAGCCTTTAAACTCAGGAAAAATGTTTTATATCATGACAACACAAAGATATCAAAAATCTAAGATGATATCTTGTCTCAATATCAATAGAATATTGATATATTATCCAGCCAAAGTACAGGCCAACCAGTGCTGGATGTCTGGGGCCACTGCACATACTGGTATTTTTAACGTTTATTAATACCTATAAAGAATAAAGAAAATACAGTTTGACTTAAGAAAAAGGATCAAATCTACATGCAGTAAAATGTTGCCAGTAGCACGAAAAAATAAGCTGCATTATGTCCTGTTAAAAAATCAGAGAACATATACATGGATAATAAAATTATATAAATACAGATGTGTGTGGCTGCATCACTTCCAGATGTTTTCAGTACTTCTGTAATATGTTTGTGCCAATAAACAGCCCGGGTCACATGACTCTGGAGGCCTATGAGACACGAGAACTGAGTGTGAAGTCGCACACACACTTCAGCATCAGACTTGTGAGAGAACAACAGAAAGAAAATGTCACATGTTGTGTTGCAACCTTTCACCTATTTGTGATAAGAATCTGCCACACAGAAGCAACATGACGAACCTTGTCACATATTTAAAAACAACACACGCTGAAGTCACAGGAAGCTGAACAAAAATAATATTGTTATTACTGTTTAAAAAAAAATTACATACCCCGTTAAAAAAATAAGCAGTATCTATAAAATTGTGAAAAGAAGATCAGTATCGTATATAAATTTAAAAAGTTTGGTATCACTCATCCTTTAATATCAGCCTTCAGCTACTATATGTGTCTATTTTTTAGATTTACCGGTAATTTCTCTGTAAATAAATGATAAAACCATTATTAAAGCAGTTATTAATTATGTTAAACCATTGGTATCATAAAAAAAGTTAAAAAGTTTGGTACTGCCCACCCCTGTCTAGCTCTATTTTTATATTTTCCTGCAATTACGCTGTAAATAAATGATTAAAAAAATAACATTATTAAAGCTTTTATTAATTATGATGGTATCGTATCAAATTTTTAAAGTTTGGTATCACTAATCCCTAAATATCAACAATCCATGCATCTGTATGGTTCTATTTTTTAGATTTTAGACTCACAATTACTCTGTAAATAAACGATCAAACCATCATTAAAGGAATTAATTATGACAACAAAGTATTCCATCATATGAAACCTAAAAAGTTTGGTTTTGCTGATCCCTAAATATGGGCCAATCTATGTCCAGCTCTGCTTTTCAGATTTACTTGCAGTTACTCTGTAAATAAATGATAAAACCATAATTAAAGCAATATTAATCACCAGTTCATGTTAAAGCGGGTTTAAACTAAATAAGACTGAAGCACAGTTAGTTATTTAATGTTTCATTATGAAACTGAAGCTGATCAGACGCCGCTTGAAGAAACTGCTGCAGCTTTCTAGCAACATGTCAGATATTTTTCAGCTGAGACCGAACAGTTCTGTTCTGAAGTGTGTTGCAGTCACTGAGTCTGAGGCGTCATCATCATCGCAGCCCTGCAGAGCATCTTGCTCTCTCTGCAAACCCCTGTCAACGCTGACTTCCTGCCTGACACCACCACATCCTGTTGATAACTGCTGTTTTTTTTTCTCTCTCTCTCTCTCTCTCTTTCTACTTTTCCCCTCCTCCCCTAGACATGGCAGCAGCAGATGCGTCATCCCTGGCGAGGAATGACAAGGCAACAGCCAAGTCCCACCTATTCTGAGCTTCTATCTATTTGCTCATTGGGAAAAAACAGATGAGCCCCCGATGGAAGAAAAAAAAAAAAAGTCAGAACTGTGTCTGTTTCAGATAATTGTCTGGGACAACAGAACAGAGCCGGACTAAAAGTCTCTGCCAAAGCCATTGGAGTTACACCACAAGTGGTTTGTTATTTTCAGGCTTGTGATATTAGTCACTGCACATGCACACACAGATAACGGTCAGTTTGACATGCAACTGCTGTGGTTTCGTTTTAGACTGTTGGTTTGGAAGAAGGACCTTTGAATAAAAAGACAGAACTTTGTTTTTTAAGTTTGATCTTTGTGGTTTTGAATGTTTAAAGGAATAGTTTGGATTATTCAAGGTGGGGCTGTATGAGGTACTTCAGTGTGGTAGATGCTGGTCAATATGGCCCCGGCAAAAACTATCTGAGCCATTTAAAAAAAAAAAAGGTCCAACTAAAAAAGATCTGTGTGCTACATTTGGAATATTTTCACCACTTTCACGTGCCACCAGAGAGTCTTTTCCAATGGGAAACCACTGCTACATAAGCTAAATATTTTTGTCTTCAAGCCAACCAAACTCCAGAGGTGAAATTGGTCATTTTGCCTCGCAGCTGGTCCACCGCTGCCTTGATCTGTCAGTTTGTTTGTGTTATTGTGTGACTTCAGAGTTTTAAAAGATTAGTTCAGCTTCTCAAAAGTCACATAATAACACACACGAACTCACAGATTGAGGCAGCAGTAGACCAGCAGCTCCTGTATTCTGCGAGGTAAAAATGACTGATTTTGTCTATGGAGTTTGGTTGGTTTGAAGAGAGCACTACTTGGTTGATACACAGTTTTCTATAGTAGTTTCATTCCTTTACTTTGCTGTCAGGGAGCCTATATATAGTATATGAAACTAGCTCTTCAAACAAACCAAACTCCATAGGCAAATTCAGTGATTTTAACTTGCTGAACATGGCAGTTGCTGGTCTACTGCTGCCTTATTTTGAGTTACTATGTGACTTTGGTGTTTTAACAGGATAGTTTGGACACACCAAAGTCACACAATAATACAAACTTGCCTATGGAGTTACGTTTGTCTTACGTAACTGTAGTTTCCAGTCAGAAAAAGCTGTCAGAGAGCAACATAAAGCAGTGAAAATATACTAAATATAGCATACACTTAAACTGATTCTGATTTTTTTTTGTAGACCTTTTTTAAGTGGCTAAAATATGTTTTGTTGCTGACTCTGTCCAAACTATCCCTTTACACTATGTGCAGTTGGAGGACTATAAGATCCAGCCGCTTAAGTTAAACATTTTTCCTCCAATAATCAGCTCTGAGGTCATTTCCAGCTGACATCCTGCAGAGCGGAAACGCTGGTTCACGTGGAAGAGAATCTGAGCTCCGAGTCGAGCACACTGGAGGTAAGACAACAGTAATGCAAAGCTACAGCTCGGCGCTCTCAGCATCAGCAGCCATACTGCACCGGCTTTAAATAGACTCAATTGGACATCTGCTTCAGTGAGGAGGAGGAGGAGGAGGAGGAGGAGGATGGAGAGAGTTGACAGCATCTCTCTCCTCTTCCTCTGTCTCTATTTCTGTCTCTCGCGCTCGTATAGACACGAACGCTCGGGCAAACGGACGCACGCACATCAGCGAGATCAAACAGAGTTTAGCTCTCCACTGCACAGTATTAATTTCTGCATAATAATCACGCTGGCAGGCCCCGCGTCTCGGAGTAGGTGTTACAAGTTAGCAATGCACATATACACCTGTCAGCCTGAGAGAACAGAAGGGTGAGACCATCGACTGGAAGGTTTTAATTATCATCTTAACAACTGCTTTGTCTTTATTTAGAACTTTGCAGTTACGGTACCTGTTGAGGCGACCGTCGAGTAAAACGTGTCTTTAATTTGTTCGTCCTGATTTTCTTTTGTTGCAATTCAAGTTTCGTTAGAAGGTGTTCCTGCTAACTGTCACAGATTGTTCCTGTTTATCTTCTTAATCAAACCACAAAGTTAAGCATTAATTAGCATTAATTCTCGCCTGTTATTGAGAGTTTTGAAAAGCTAATGTCGTTTAAATCAATTTTGTGTTAATGATGATTAAAAATGTTGATAACTTCATTTCAAGGATAAGTATGAAAGCGAAACTGCCTTACTTTGATTTTTAAAAAATGTATTAAATTTAACTGAAGTAATAGAAAAAAAACATTTGTGCCATTTTGAGAAAATATATCTCACTCAAACTTCATTTAAATACAAAGAAAAAGGCTGATTCTTACATCTCAGACACAAAGTGTTCGGAAGAGCTCATCAAAAAGTGTTCATGGAAGTAGGTTGGAAAAGTTGAATTGGTCATTTTTGCGAACTGTTGTACACACAAATAAACCTTAATAAATGTAACCGCTAAACCAAAATTACATATCTATATTACTAATTATTTTTTCCCAATTATGTTGTCCTGACAAGCATTATTGCTGCCTGGATTGTGTTCAAAAGCATTATTTTTTAGTGCTACGTTTACATTTTGCACCCAGACTCCAGCCTGTGGTTACGTTTAGGAAACAAACTATCCAATAAAAGATAAAACACAAGATACAACAGTATCAGTTAGTAGCATATCTCCAGACAGTAAGGGTGTTCACCTCTATCGTAAGAAACAAGGAAATGTGCAGTCGCAGGCCTTTTCTTTCTTTCAACAAACAGCAAACTCAGTAAACAAACACTGTCAGTAACCTTATAGCATTAGCTTCCTTTATATGCTAACGCTAAGTAACCAGTGTTAAACATCAACAGATGTTTACTTACCAGTTGAGAAGAAACGGTGCAACTTCAGCATCGAACTTCATCACTTTACTCGCCAAGAGCTGTGGAAAGCAACATCAGTGTTAGCCCTTGTTTTGCTTCAATTTCTGCCACCAAATGTGATTTCTTGCACAGCTACTTCTTCATCCTCTCATGTTGGACCACTGACTGTATAATAATGGATGATTGATGGATGGATAGAGCCCAGCGGTCAATCCTGACACAAAATCCACTTTTTATAACACCAAATGAAGAAGTAAAACCAAACTTATCAGGAAAATGAGCACTTGAACACTTGGCGCATATTAGAGGGGACCTATAATGCTTTTCTTCACTTTCTGACATATATATTTTGTTAAAATGTTAGATATTTATATTGAACATAGTCAAAGTAGTTTATGTAGAAGTAATTCCTGTGAGCAAAACACTCAAGTTTCAGACTGCCCTAAATGCAACATTTTTAATTGTTTGTTCTACTGTTTTTTTTCCCTCTGAAGTCCCACTGCTGAGAGTTTCTGATGGATAGGCATCATTACTTGTTGCTAATAAAGCTAACCATTACTGCTAGTTAGCCTGCACTCTCCTGGTGTTTGAGCTCCCAGCACAGGCGGTCAGCTGCATGGAGCTAACTAGCAGTTAGCGGTTAAAGTAGCTCACCACAAATCACAAGTAAACCTTTGTCCATCAGTAAACTCCATAAATCACCGATGGTTGACACAGATGAGCTGTAGGACATCAGAGAGAAAACCAGAAAACGATCTCTCCACAAAATAAGATCTACTTTCACCAAAATCAGTGAATAAAGTTGTAAAGTTGTGTTCTTGTGTCACTAAAACAGCTCGTTTCAGACAGAGTGTGAATAGAAGGGGCTGCATAAAGGGCCTATATGAGATAAATAAGGATATTTCTGAACTGTGAATCATGCAGAGCTACTCTAGTCTAACCCCAGAATGAAAATATAGAGCTGGAAATTAGCATAATAGGTCCTCTTTATATATCACCATTTACTCATTATGTGAATGGAAAAGTGAGGGCGATCTGTGCTGCATGATATTTCCTTCAAAACGTTGTAGTTGTTGCAAATTATATGCATAAACTCGGACACAGGATTGAACTGATATGCATGTCGTAAAAGTTCAGCCCGTATCCCCAAACATGGTTTTATCCGAAACCTTCTCAAGTACACCTAACCCTGACCAAACTGCGAATGTTTCACAACTTTAACCACGTGTTGAAAAGACTTCCTAGCTGTGTTTCATTCAGCCGCTCAAGAGTCATATTTCACTCAGAAATACATCACAATACCGGAGGAAGATACTCTCGAAATTCTGTTTAATCTGGAGTTTAACACCAACACAAGACAGTAAAAGACATCTGACTTTTCTCTGTTTGGGTTCACGTCAGACTGACTCTGACAAGCTGCCATTGTACGGAGAACAATGTATGATAATGACGTATAATCATTCAAACTTAAAGTACATAATGTACCACTTTCTACAGCTTAGTTGTACAGCACGAACGAGTAGAGTAAACTCAGGAAATATGGTAAAACAATCGATCTGTTAACCTGTGAATCTGTGGCTCACGGCAGGAAAAAAAAGGAGCAAACAGATGCGGTGTGGTGCGTCGGGGAAGTGGGGGAAAGGTGCAACAGCACGGCACAAACCAGGTTTTAACTCTCATGTCGCTGTGTGAACTGGGGTATGCAAATGAGTCCAATCAGCTGCCTCTGTGTGAACACACGCACCCTGCACTGTCACTTCCTGTTTCAACTCGCTGAAACTGTATTCCATTACAGTTACAGATAAAAGAGACATAACCAGATTACAGATACAATCCAATTCATTATCATGGCCTCTAGTGATAAAATGCCTCACTGGGTGGAAATTTCACCATTTCTTTTGTCTTTAAATCAATCAATCAATTAATAAATTAATTGGGCACAGCAAAAGAAGGAACAGCTGGACAAACTAATAAACCCAACAACAACATACTCTATTTTTAATCGATATGTTTTCCATCATTTTCTGTCATTTTATGCACCAAATAATTGTAAATTGTTTAAGGGAGAAAATGGTTGACAGATTAATCAATAATGAAAGTCATCATTACAGGAAAGACTTGAAAAATAGGTCCAAGGTTTTCAAGTTGCACGACTGTGACAGGATTAATCAATCGATTAACTGTTTGGAGACATTATTTTAATACAAAAAAGTCCAAATTCTCTATTCTATTTTTGGTTTCTTTACTCCTCTCTGATAGTAAACTGAATATTTTTGAGTTGTGGACAAAACAAGACATTTGAGGACGTCATCTTGTCATTTTTTGACATTTTATG
>JAJHUR010111947.1:0-20929 GCA_027495735.1 Lutjanus campechanus | reverse complement strand
CGCGGGGCTCACGTCCAAATGCACAAACCTCGTTTATTTGACGCGGTGGCATCGTTTAACACGAGTATGCAACATTATAACAACATTTATAGCTCAGAAACGATGAAAAAGCATAATAGGTCCCCTTTAAAGACTTCTATCTGCTGCTAATGTCTTGATACAGATACTGCGGGACATCTTCAGAGGTCCTGTGAGTCCACGCCTCAACAGGTCAGAGCTGTTAGGCAGCAGGAGGTCCTACACAATTTTCCAATATTAGGCAGGTGGTTTTAATATTGTGGCTGATTTGTGTGTGTATATAAACAGGTTGCAGGCACACAGATCATGGTGCCCCATTGTGAAGGAGTGTTTGTCCACACAGACCTAAAATTGTTGTATTTTGGTGGAAAAGTCGGCTGCATTGTGCATTAAGACATGTTTTCTCCATGTTGACTTTTGTTGTCTACTGATGATTCAAAGTATTTTTTCACTCTCATCCACATGCAGAAACAACCATAACTCAATGCTGAATTAACTGATTTTTCTATCTAGGTACATTTAACTGGGTGGGTTTAGAAAATTCTTTCCTCAGTGTGGTTATGCATTTGTACTTTTCTAGACTGAATGGCCCTCATCTTTGGAAATACCAGAGGAAATACCAGAGGCAGAGAGCACTAAGCTTCATGATGATCAAAACAGCTCCCAAACTCTGTCCTCCTCATTATCCACATGAGAGGAATTAAACCTGAGAGCCTCATTCTCTTCATCTGACAGAAAAAAAAGACACTAATAAACATGTCAAAGGTGGTTACTGTGTGATTTATGTTAAACAGTATGTTAACAGCTAAATGATCCTGTTTGACTCTGCACCAACTTGACGTGGGCAAGACATTTCAGTTGATTCAGAGCTAGAAAAGATGTCCAAGAATGTGTAAGAGAACGTAACAGCTTTTTGTGTGTTTGTCTGCGTGCAGTTCGAGTGTCATCTCCCATGTTGTATCGTAGCAACAACCAGCTGAATGAAGCCGAGACTGAGTGGATGACAAGGGTCTGGGGGAACACAAGCGATGCATCTGCTGCTCCCACCCGCCCACCCACCCTCCCCCAGTGTCACCCACGCATCCGCCCACGTCATCAAGACACAAAACTAACACTTATGACTCACAACAGGAACAGCGCCACAAGAGCGGCTGCAGCTCCATTGAATTTGCTCTGTTGTTTCTATTTTTGGGCCTTTGTAGTGTTTCTGTCTTATTAGTGGGTTTGCCCTCTAAACATCATTGCTTTGTGATGCAAAGTAAATTGTGTCCATAAGTGGAACTGTTGACAGCTCTTAAGTGTTGCGTTGCCTCTCACTGTAACACTGTGATGAACCTGTTGCTGCTTTTGTCAGTGTTGTGTTAAGGCTCAACATGTTCCCCACTGAGCTGACTAAATATCTCTAACATTCATCAGAGAAGAAATGATCTCTTGAATCTTGCTTAATCTGCCTCTGATTTTGTGCTAACCACACTGCACCTTAAGGAAATGCCGTACTTTGACATTCTGGGATTTTTATAGCCTAGAGTTGCATGAGAAGCTCGCCGCCATGTGCAGTCCAGACAACTCAGAACTTGAAAATTTCTGATCTCCTACAAGAAAACGTACAATGGAATGCCACTCAAAGTTCCTACAAATCCCGACCTCATGAAGGAGCAGTTGTCTGATGTCACACAACAATGGCAGCACCCATATAAACCTACAATAATACACACTATCATATGGCAAAACATGTTCTGCATGTAATTTGATGTGAAAATATGTCACCAGTGTTGCATGATGGTTTCTGTTGCCTCATGCCTCGTTTTGTCTCTTCTGTGTCATTCACATATGCGAGGAGGCTGCACTGCTGAGGGTTCAGTACCCTTGCCAAAGAAACATTAATTTGTCATGGTTGGCCATGCTTTTTGTTTGCATTTGACATTGTGCACCTGGAGTGCTCGGTGGTTGGAAGTTGGAAATTTCAATTAGTAAATTCCCACCTCTGAATTTGACAGGAACACAACAATTAAGGCTACAAATAACAGCTGGTTAGCTTAGCCCAGTGGTTTTCAGATGCCAATGGCACACCAAAGGACAAGCTAATATTTCAAGGCTCACCTGTATTCATATCCATGCAGTATAGCCTCAATAACCAACCTAACTATCAGAGGTAACGAGTACTAGGCCGTCAGAAGCAGAGTTCCCCGATTACAGGTGAAAGAAATAAGACGTCACTTAATCAGGGCCTTTGATGCGTCACACTCCCACCATCTGGTAATGTGTGAACAGTGAAAACAGTGTCTCTGTATTAGGAAATTGAAGCATACTAAGTGCCTGACATAAAGTCTGGACATTGAGACAGGCAGCCTGGCTATGATGACCTATAAAGCAGTGTAAAATTGACCTATTTTGGCTATTGGTGCGATTAATTTGAAATAGGAAATTGTAATTTTAAAGTTTCCAGTTGGAAAAACTGGAATGCTCCCTGAAGTCAGATTTCAGATTCAGAAAGTCAGAGGAACCTCAACAACCCTGACCTCAAAATCTAAGATGGCTACACCATTCATCAACATTAGTGAAAACTGTAGAAATAAACTGTTAACATGTTTGTGCCACATTAAAATCAGCTGTGCACACGGTCCTGTCCAACGTCTATCTGTGAACATGTTGCTATGGTGTTTGTATCCTCAAAAGACTTGAATGCAGTCAATTTGAGTGTGACATCATTCACAGCTCTGACTTCTGAGGTAAATGGAACACAGCCTATTTCTTGGCAAGGAGCAATGACTTCCTAGCTGTGTACCCTTGTTTTCAGCCTTTATGGTGATCTAATAAACTGCTGCCTGTAGCTTTATATTTAACAGACAGAAATGAGAGTGGTGTCAATTTTCTCATCTTGTTATGGTTAATTTAAGGAAAAGTATTTACTGTGAGGGGAAAGAGGAAGTGGAGATGGAGGGAGCAAAAGTGGCAGGTGAGAGATGATGGGGAGACAGGAGCTGGGAAAGCTGAGGCTTGCTGGAGATGGCTGGTGGGAAGCTGTATGAGAGCAGGTAGGCAGGCTGACGAACATGAAGAACCTCGATTGCATAGGGGAAAAACTGCACAGGGAAAATACTTAATCTCAAATATCACAGGGGAGGCCTGAGTGCAGAGCAGTAGCTGACTAAACCATCCGGTGATGAATGGCTGACGATATACTGGTTAATATACTGTGAGGTTATGAGCTTGATGGATGGCAGGTGTGCAGCTTGGAGCAGGTGTGTGTGATGAACAGCAGTCAGGGAGCTGGGAGAGTAAGAGGAGCATCACGCCCACATTACACAGACACACACAGGAGACGCAGTGGACACCAGGGAAGAAACACAGGGAGAAACCAGAGTCATGGCTGCGACGTGACACATCTAATGCTGGGCATACACTGTATGATTTTAGACATTTTCATGTTTTTTTTAGAAACGCCCACTGTTCAAGTAGATTGTCTGTGATGTAAAGCCAAAGCTCAGGATTGATGTCTTCACCCTGTACGTTCAGGTTGTCAAACCACAACCACAACCAAACCGTTCTAGCTTTCGAAAATAGACTCATTTGAAAGCAAGCAGGTAGACGTTTGTTTCCAAGCAGTAATGCAAACAATGCTGAACTTTGCTGCCTTGATCATCTGTGTCATCCTGTGAGCCCAAACATCTAAAGAAGAAGAAGAAGAAGAAGAAGAAGAAGAAGAAGAAGAAGAAGAAGAAGAAGAAGTGTCCCTACTAACACACAGTCATTGCAGGAATACAGTTGCAATGTAACCTTTGCATCATATGACACTGTAGCAACCTACCAAGTGAAATTCCAGAGTAACGTTGCCGGCACATTATTTTAAACATTGCCGGTATATTGTGCCAACGTTTTCACCACTTTTGGAGATGTTGTGATGATTTAAGAATATCATATAGAAAACATCACACAGAGGACGTTGAACAGATTCTGCAAAAATACCACAGAATACCTTCTTCATTGTAAAGTTTTAACAGTGTAGCAGCAACTAAACTAATGTTGACATAACTCTAATTTTGCAGTAATGTCATTACAACACCACAAATGATGGGTCACAGTCACAATGTTGCAGGGACATAGTGTGTTTGGTGGGGTATATGGACTTGCAGGTTGCAAGGAAGATGTGGCCAGTATGGCTTGTCCATTTTGCAGAGAGAATTGGAGGTAAGCTGGCTACTTTTTACTGTCAATATTTCTGTCTACATCATGTGACATGTCGACATTCAGACATTCAGTTTGCCACAGTGCATGTTTTGAGAGAAAAAAAGGCGCTCACACTGGGGAATTGACTCGTGGCTCAGCTTCAACTATGCATGAGTCTGACGAGCAAAATTTCTAGCATGTCAGAGATTCATATCAGAACAGTTGAGCGGCCCTTGCTCCTCCCTGTACACTACACAGCAAATGACGCCGGATAAAATGAGTCATGCAGCTCAAAAATCAGAAACACGCTGAAATTATACTGTGTATGCCCAGCTCTACCCTCAGCGAGAAAACAAGTGAGCATATTTCCAAACATGTCAAAATATCCCTTTAACTGTGGCCTCCAAAAAGCGCAAGTAGGATAAGGGGAGTGATAAATGGAGAAAACGAGGTGAAGGCGTAATGAGGATGGAACAGATGAGGCTGATGGGATCTGTATTAGGACAGCACAGCACCCAGATATCTGTGGTGTGTTCGTCATATCCATCATTTTACTCTGTTAATTGGAGCAAGTCATCATCATGGCCTTGTTTCAGCCTGCCAGCTCCTCATGGGTGACAACTGGCTTTCATCAGCTAACTCGGTAAGAAAATATCTCAAAAGTATCTTCAGGAAATGGTCTGCTTTTTTTCTTTTTATTGGTCAGCTCAAAATAAGGTCCTGAATAGCCTCTTTTAAAGAAAATTCTGTAAATTGAAGAAAGAAATATGTTTCCTGGTTGATGTTTAAAGTTTAAAGAAATCAACCCAAGGAGAAGAAGGCACAGAATTTTTTTTTTTCCCTCCTCAGTCTCTTGTTCCTCAGCTCAGTCACGTTTTGATAAGAAATTGATAAGAGCTGGTTTGTGAGTCCCAGATGGTACCCCAGTATCACAGCCTATGTGGCAGCCCGTCATAAATGATGCAACTTCTGCAGACAAAAGAATCACAAAAGCCAATAAGCTCTCCAAGTACTGTACAATGCATTCATTTGTGATACACTATATATGTCTTTACAGTAGCTGACTTACACAGGATCTCAAAAATACTGTTTATCCTTCACTGCCACAGCGGATAAAGAGGAGAAGATGTACATCCCTCTCAGGGGAATTTTTTTCACTTGATTGTTAATTTTTTTACACATGTGCAGGCCTGAATACAAACATGCACATTGAGAAATGGGACTGCTTGGAATGAACTCGCCATCCTCCAGTTCAGTCTTATGGACTGAGCTTCTGTGATTAGGATAGTCTACGTTGGTCAAAATAAAAAATATCAGATTAAATTTGAGCTAGTTCTAAGAAACAAGGAGATTCCTGAAAGTGGCCACTTATTAGGAAGTGAAATAGACTGAGGAAACAATAACATGACCTGTGTTAAATTATGGTCATTTTTGTTGTACAGGTGCTATGACAGATAACTTTTGTTAATAAGCTTTCTATTTATCTGGTTTATTCAAACATGTAGAAGCATTTTTGGACATGTAAACAGCAAAAGTGTCTGAGTTTGGGTTTTTACAGCAGCTGGTGACACACAACCTCTTCTGCTCTGTGCTGAAAACAAACCAAATGGCCAACAGTTTGCAGAGAAACACTTCTACTTTCAACCATTATTTTAAAATTTTGATATCAACGTGTTTGGATACACATAAATATCGCAGTGCTTTTTAATAAGGTCATTAAATGAATGAAAGTTGGAGACTGAGTTTGCAGACTCAAACATCTCTGCCACCAGTGGAAACCTTTGAAAAAAAAAAAAAACTAATTTGACAGAAAATAACAGCCATAATCAGAGTATACACAGTTGTATGACTCACAAACAGACACTAATGTGAAACAGCCAAACTAAAACACTTAAGAAAAAAGTATTTAAAAGTTTGAGGAATTGATTAAATAAATTTGCTTTTGTGATTAAAAAAATGTCTTTATTTTACAGTATGTAATTATTCAACAGTTATTAATTTATAGTATTAGATTTTTTTTGGTAATGCCTTTTACAATAGTTCAATTAGTGTTGCGATAAAAAATACAGCATGCTGATTATTACTGTAATAACAATTACAGCGCTGTGCTACTGCGATTAGATTTACAGTAATCATACTGTGAAATGTGTTTAGAGCAATTTACCAGCTAATTGCTGCCAGTAAGATACTGAACATTTTACAGTTGTCTTGTTACAGTGTTATTTTACCTCACAGAACACAGGAGTTGCTGGAGTACAGCTGCCTCGATCTATTAGTTTGTGTTATTGTGTGACGTCAGTATTTAAAATGGTTCATTTGGATTCACTGAAGTCACGCAAACAAAGTAACCAGTCAAGGCAGTGGTAGACCAGCAGCTCCCATGATCTGCAAGGTAAAATAACTGATTTCACCATTGAGGTCTGGTTGGATGGAGAGAGCAATATTTGATGTATATTACAGCGCTTTCCTGTGGAAAAAGGCTGTCCAAGTAGCCTTGCTCATCCAAACCCACTTCAGAAGACCCAAAGTTGTCCCTTTGAGATTTGAGGTAATTCATGTTTGTTGTTTACCACCAGGAACATCAAACCTCAGCATCTCACGTCTAACATTATAAATAAATCTGGAGTGTGAACTGGAATTTGGCTACAACCAGAGATGAAACAACTGGTGAACAAATGATTGGAAACAAATAATAAAAGGTTAAACCACATTATGGATGCAGCATCTAGTATGTCATCATCATTTGCACATTTCTCTTTAAAGACTCTGGTTATGGATATTGCACAGCTATTGCATCCAACTGGCAGCATTGAAGTGCTCATAAATACAGTGAAGCATGTCCTCAAGTGTATAAGAAGTATCTTCAGAATAGTGTAAATACGTATGAATCAAAGACAGAAGAGGAACAGAGAGACTGCTAACTAGCTCATAGCTCTCACAGGAATTGGCATAGCAACCAACAAAACCTAGCTAGTCATGTTTTATGGGGATTAACAGCACGGTTGGAACCCGTCTTTAATAAATCAGATTGCTTGGCTGAACCGACCCATGGTATAAATAAAACATCTCACTTCAGGCCAACTGTGTGAATAAAAGACTGGAGATTCTACATTTATTGCATGTTTGATGAAGTGTGCACCAAGAGATCAATGTTTGTTAAAATACAACAGACAGATGATGGCCTGTGGTCCAGTATTTTTTATGTAGAGTAATTTATATGTTCCTCTTTGCAGCTGTCAGGAGACTAGAAAATGAAAAATGTCCAGTTGTTCTGTTTAAAGTAAAAGCTGCAGGACATCAATAACATTTGAGTGCTGGACTGTGATATTTATTCTTTACTTTTTCAAGTGTGTCAACCACAGCGAGTGGTGGTGTCTTCTGTGGAGGCCAAATGTGAACCAACTGTGGCACATTATGGGGGATTAGGGGGGGGTCACCGTCTTGGTTTTGTGCAACCAGAGAATGCACAGTAACTACAAGAGTGTAGAGCTGGTGGGTGACGTTCTGCCACTTGGGTGGTCGGTTCAGCAGGAAATAATGGCGGCATGGTTGGCCGCAACATTTCTTGTAGTGCAACTAAACAGTACACTACAAGATGTGTCTAAAAAGATTTTAGGCGAGAAATGGGCAATGCAGTAACAGAATATTGATCCATATTTGATCACTGCTATCTTGTTTGACAGTTTGATTTGAGTTTCATGAGGCTCTTTTGGAAAAAAAAAAAAAAGAGAGCCGGAGGACTGTGACAGGATGGTATATTTTCTTCTTTTGATTTGGACTGAGAGAGTTGCTGAGATTCGTGACTGACTGCTCAGATCAGGTCCGCCCAAAAAATCCTGAACACAGAAAACGTGAACAAAAATCTTCTGGTCTATAATGTGTTAAAAAGAAATGGACTTTTACACGGACTTGAACTAAATCAGTCGCAGTGCTCTGAGTAACGCTACCTGGTAGCCTAAATGGGTGCTAATCAAAGTTACACAGCTTTTCAAAGCACATGAATTCCTGCAGTTTGACCATTTCTTTTTCATACATTAGCAACATGCTAGCACCAATTTCAACAAGTTAACCTACAGAGTAAACACTAAAACAGCATAAAAGATGGTGAAACTGAAAGCTTTTGAAAAGTTTGAAGTCTGGTCACAGGCAGCCGGTATTTATCCACCATTGAGCTTGAAACGTTACCAGGCGCTCGTTAAAAAAGCAGTCAGATGGAGTAAAATGCACACACATGCCGTGATCAAAAATAAACTTTTTATCCTCTCAGCCCTTCTGATTTGTGTGTTTGGTGTTGTTTCTCTGACATGGTGTTAATTAGTGTGGAGCCACTAAATCTTCAGTAAATAGCCCGTCACTATGAAATAAAATGCATCAGGTCTGCATATGTCCCGCCCCCGACAATAATAGATTAAAGGGCTGTCCACGCTAATAACTAAAACTATAAAAATATTGTTGTAAAAATCATCCTAACTCAAGTGGATAGTAGAGTTCACACCACAACTACAAAGCTGTTGTCCAGATTCCTCCCTTCACTTGAGTTAGACATATTTTTACAACAACATCTTAATAGTTAAAGATAAAAATCTTGGACCATAAGGTGTCAGCCCTACTACAATATGTTTCTGAAACCATTTGAAGCGAGAAATAATAAATGCACTAACAGAACCTTGATCCATATTTGATCAACACTGTCTAGTTTGACAGTCCGAGTTTCATGACTTCACAATCACAAGGTAGCCTCGCCCTTGATCGACTGCTTTACTGCTTCTACTGCTTTATTGTCTGTTTTACTCCAAATGGCATCAAGATGTAGACCTAAAACTAGCAACTGAGGTCGTAAATTCATATGGGAACTGTTCACTGAAGACATAAATCTAGTGAGAATATGGCCATTTTTCCATAAAGATACTATGTACAAACTGACTTTTTTTGCAACCAGTGAAGTCGCCCCCTGCTGGCCTTTAGAAAGAAGGCATGTTTAAGACACTTCTGCATTGGCTTCACTTTTCAGACCCAGAGGCTCCGTCCACTATTTAATTTACAGCCTATAGAGGAGTTTGAGGAGGAGTCTGTCAACAAATCCCATAAAAATGATTGTATACGAAGCCTGATATAACTTATTTCTCTCTGCCATAAACCTTCATTGTTGTTCACAGTTTGAGTCAATGGGACATGTTAATGCTTTGCCTGTCTTAGTTCTTTCATGAGATTGCTGAACAATAAAATTTTGGCAATGTATTTTGAACTTAGGACAAGGACTGCCATAAATTGTTGAAATATAAATATACTCTTTTTTTTTTTTTTGAAGTTTTTTTTTAAATATAGCAATGGCATTATCTATTCTTCTTATCTGTCCAATTCTTTATTGATTCCTGATCAGTTTTCTATGTGGGAAAAAATCTACACAGATTTCAAGGTCAATTATCTTTGAGTCTAAACAAAGTGTAAAAGACAGTGTAGAAACAGTGCATATAAACAGTGTATATCCACCGTTACTTGAAATGATCATTTCCAACAAGCACCGTTGTTATCTTTCTTTGTGAAATGACGTCACACTTGGGACTGTTTCTTCCTCTCGGTCATGACTCTTTGTTGCACCATTCCAGTTTCCAGACAGTTACGACGTGCAACTGTCAGGAAAAACATGCCAGCATCGGTAAAAGGAATTTATAAGCTTGGAGACATATGACTCAGATGGATCAGAGACAATTTGGAGCCGGTTCTCAACTGGAACTTCGATTCCCAGCTCCAATTATTTGATTGAGTGACTGATTGAGTAATGGACAGCTGCTTGTTAAAAGTTAGGGTGGATATTGCACTAAGACAGCATCATTTAGAAACATTATTCAGATAACTCCTAGAGCACCTAAGGAATTTTAGTTTGTTGCAAAATATATTATGATCTGCAACAGTTGCCAAACATCCCTATGAACATTTATTTTGAAATAAAAAAAAACAACAAATCCAAAATATGCTGTATGTTCAAAAATAAAACTATTAAAACCAAACCCTGTGTTGCTCTGACAGTAGGTCATCCTGCCTCGCTCTTGACGTGATGCTGTCAGTGAGGATCAGCTGCTGCTCTGAGCTGTTTTTAGCCTCTGCTGTCTCATTTGCTCTAACTGGCACACACCAAGACTTAGAAATGACCAGCTGGAGACCAGTTACATGGTCATCGGGGGTCAGCAGTGCGTCACTGGGTCAAATATAGTGATGAAAGAAAGATGCTTCAATCTGAGCAGCAGTACTCTCGCTTCAATCAGTATCCAATACAGAAAAACAGACAGAACGCTCAACATCGCAGCTTTACACCTTTAAAGTGTGACATCCTGAGAGCTGTTGGACATTCATGAATCACTGGAAACACGCTGAGACAAAGTCAGGATTTTAAAACCTTTAGAGCATTAATATCAACCGACATATATGTGTGCATGCTTGCAAAAACACACACACACACACACACACACCACAGACAGAAGCGTGTCAACGATGGTGATGAAAGGAATCATTTGACATTTTCCTTTCGAGAGTTTGATGAGAAGATTGATACCACTCTCGTTAGAGGAGTCCTGTCATCACTGTGGGGTTGCCAGGCAACCGGCAGAGTCTCCAGGAAGTCTTTTAAGTTCAGATGACATGTTGCTGTAATAAGTGGTGGAACTTGTATATCCAATTTATGCTATTTAATACCTTTACTCCACTACATTTCACAGGGATATATTGTACTTTTTACTTTATTACATTTATTTAACTGCTATTATTACTTGTTTTTACATACAAAACATGTGATTCACTTATTAGATAGACAGATAGATTGTTAATTAGATTGGCTCAGGTTAGAGTTATGCAAAGTTATGCTATGATTCATATGTGTCCCTATAACAACAATCAAGTTGTCATTTGCCTTTTGGAAAAACTAACAGGAGAGTCCCTGAAGTCCTGAATAAACATGATAACTTGTGTGTATAAGATACAAATCATTTACAAAACTCTACAGCAGTCATTCCCAGAGACTGGACCCACAGGTGGGTCACAGGAGATTTTATTTGGGTCACCCCGAAAATAAACACTATGAGGGAAATTCTGTAAGATATGTAAGATATACACGTATATCTGCAGTACAACTTTTTTTTATGAAGAATAAAAATCTGCATTGATTTACTGATGGGAGGGGAAAATAAGAGCCTGTTAATTCTGCCTAAATACTTTTGTCTCATTTATGAAGTAGACTAAAATGTCCTATATTGTTTTCCTCATGACATCTATTGATGCATATCAGAATACAGAGTCTGAGTAGACTTTTCTTGTCATGCTTCTGTGACAGCAACAGTCATGGCGTTATGTTTCCAGGTTGTCCATCAGTCCGTCCGTCTGTACCTCTGTCCATTTCTGATTAGTTCAAGATATGATGTGTGACCTCACGTGACATCCCATTCACATGAACAGATATCTCAGGAACACCTGGAGGGAATTTCATTACATCTGGCACAAATGTCCACTTGAAACTGATTTGGGGGTCAAGGGTCACTGTGACCTCACTAAACATGTTTTTGCCCATAACTCAAGAATCCATACACTTATTTTGACAAAACCTCAACACAAATGTCTAAAATGACAAAATGATTACATTTTATATCCAAAAGGTCAAAGGTCAAATTAACCGTGGCATCACAATGTTCAGTCCTCTGTAAAAAATAGACAGTCTGAGTCATGAGTGAATTAACTTTTTAAAAAAAACAAGGACACACAACATAGGCAGAAAGAGGGATAAATATATTATGCAACAAAGGTCCCATACTTGAACCAAAATAGATGTGTTAAGCCACTGGATGCCCCGTAATTTGACTTTTTGACCATAATTTCTCGTTCTCTTTAAACATTGTTATACATTTATTAATTCAGAAAGTTGCATTTCTCTAAAGTGAAATCTCTCTCCTCCTCCTGACACACACACACACACACACACACACACACACACACACACACTCTTCAATCTCTCATTACTCTGTCGTGTACCCTGCAGAGACTATTCCTAGGATGGCCCATAATAAGATGAGCTAATTAGCCTTGGTTCTAAGGGAATCCATTTGCCCATTACTGTAACACATGCTGAGACATATGTGTATGTGTGTGTACGTGTGTGTGTGTGTGTGTGTGTGGAGGTGTGTGTGTACGTGTGTGTGTGTGTGCGTGTAATGTCAGGCTGGGTCACTGGTAATTGCTAACATTTTCAGCTTTGCTTTGAGCTGAGTAGGACACACAGAATAAATTGATGGTGAACACTTTTTAGATGACAGGTATTAAAGGGCAATTTCAACCATTTAATATGATTTGATTCGCTATATGTCTCCATTCATTTGCAGCGTATAAGATCAAATCAGATTTTTTTTTAATTATGCTTCATATATTTGCTATTCACTCTGAAATTATTCAATTTATCTACAGCAATGCTATGCCTTATGATCCATATAAATTATAGAACTGCTGCAGTGTTAAATTAGAAAGCATTCATGGCCCAGAAGCTCCACTGATGCAATGATAATAATAATAACCTATCCTCCTAGACTAAAAAGTCACCTTCCCATCAATTTTCCAAGGTGTTGCAAAAAAAAGTGATGAATGTACAAACATACGTGGACTCCATCAGCCCTTTACTTCTACCCTGAATGTGATAACAACAGGATTTAACACTGATCATTTCTTCTTGGCACCAGAAACTGATGCCAACACCATGTGTGTGAACAGGAAACTACACTCCAAGAATAGCTGGCTGACATGTTGAGTCTGCCAGAGTGGCTGAGAACCCACCAGAAAGAGGCCAAATGTGGAGTTTGGCACATCCGAGTGCGGCGAAGCTTGAGAGGAGAGTTCATAACCTCATGGCAATCATGACACAATGATCGTAAATGGCATCCGTGGTTCAGGCTATTAAGTGTTTACGGGAACAAGTAATCATCAATAACCCACATGTTGCAATTTGTGTAATGATGCACAAATCAAAGTGCAACCTAATGGAATTATGGTTTGAAATTACATATTCACAGAACTATTACCTCATTCACCCTCATGTACTAAAACAAAGTCATAGTCAGGGCAGTATAGCCTGAAGTCATGTCCTTTGTAATTTGGATGACAAAAGAGTTTTTGTAACTGGTTATGCAATCTTCAGCTGTAAATCTTTGCCAGAATAATGATCATACAAAAATATAAAAAGAAAATGGTCGCTGATATAACTAATAAATAAAATTACCTCGTTATCACCTTTGTTTTAAGGGGCCTCTTGTCTTTTTGGTTGGTTTGTTCACCACGTTGGTCCAGACTGAAATATATAAGATACCTTGGTTAATGATAAAATACTTTCAAAGCTACTTTAACTCTGTTTGGGGCTAATTAGCTAATGTCAGCATGCTAAAACACTGAAGTCCCCCTTCCTCGTTCCTGCAGTTGGATGTTTGAGCATCACTGTGGATGATGATGTACGAGCAGAGTTCTCACAGTTTTCACATTCATCTGCTGAAAGTTTGCTCGCTGAAAATCTCATGTGGATCTACACAGATTTGTGACATCACCACTAGTTTGGAAGTCAATCCTCGTGGAATGTGCAATTTAAATGATGTAGAAACTTGAAGCCGCCGGTGCCCATACTCTGAGAATGGACTTATTAAGTAAGAAGGAAACATTTTAAGGATTTTAATGTGGAAATTGTACTCTTTTTGAATTTAAAAAAACATATCAGACACACATCTCTATGCAGACTACTCATGTTTATGTCTTAAAACATGTGTGGAGCGTCTCTGAACATGGTAACACACCTGCAAAACTTAGCATGTTAGCTAGTTAGATGTCCAAAGAGATTAAGGAAACATCTGTAGAGTTTAAATATTCACTTCTCTGACAACTCTTTTGAAAAATCCATTTTAAGACAGAACATCTGTTTTTGTTTGTCTGTTTCATGTTTATTAGAGTTAAGATTAATGCTGAATGTTCGCCGAATGACTTAGTGTCCATTTATGACTCTTAAGACATCATTAATAATCATTTAGAAGGACTAGATATTTATAACGTTTAAACTGAGCAAGATGTTCATAGAGTTTGGCAGGCGGTAAGGCAGAGAGTCACTAAACTTCAACTCCAGAGTGTGTATTTTCAGAACAGTAGGCTTTTGTTTTCAGGATAACACGCTTAACAACACACATAATGTGGCGCTTGTCCTGCACTCATGTAGCTTCAGTGTCCCTGCAGGCAACCCGCCTGAACATCCAGTCTGGGGCTGAGGAAGAAACAATTTGCTTGAACCAATTTAATACAACATGACTCAGACTGCAGCACTCATGTTCGAATGCTAGGGTCTTCCATATTGCTCCTTTAACACTGTGAGCATATTAGCATGCTAGTGTTAGCAAAGCATGCCTAGGTGCAGCTGCTAGTGTGGCTGTAGACTCTTGTTAGGAAATGTGTCGGTAATAGTATAACTGTAAACACAGGTTTGTCGTTTTTTGACAAAATAACCAGACTCACCAGTATATGATCCATAATATTATTTCTTAGACCCTGGCTTTAGTCCTGTGCACTGTAAATGGTAAAGCCCTAAAAACTAAGGTTAAATTTAGTGGAAATGATCCAGCTTAAGTCTAACCAGCAACAGTTCAAACAACTGATGATCTTTCTAATCTTCCAGTGGCAGAAATGAGCTGCAGTGACGTGTTTCAATACAACACATTAACGTGTGAAATCATTAGATATGCAGTGAGGTGTTCAAACAGTATAACAACCACTCTGTGGCAGGGACCTGCAAACAGTGAGTGAGCCACAGTAACTCCAGAGTATTATTCACACATTTCAGCACATCCTAAAATACACACCCTCATTAACAAGTCTGCCACACGTGTAAATCACGTAAATCACAGTGTTATCCTGACAAAGTAATGCATTATTGCAGAAAATAGACATTGTGGTATACTTTTATATTTGTGCTGTGATTATTATTACTCATTATTGATCATCAAGTTCAGTTTCTGCATTAATATGAAAACAAAAAAACAAGTTTAATGTGAATAAATCTAGACACTGCTTCTCCACAGTCTGCACTCAGTTCGATAATGAAGAAATCTAGTCGTAATAATCTATCTGGTGTGACATTTCTGTGGTAATCAGACCACATAGTTTTCGTATTGCGTAACTTTAAAACAGATCCACTGGTATTAACATGTTGAATTATAATCCACATGACCGTGAATAGATTTCAAAGGAATGAGTGAAAATGACCAGACCAGGTTATAAAGACAGAACTGAAAATAAATTTCTGGAAAGTTTGACCACAGGCCTCCAAACGGAAATGTCTGCATGGATGGAATGTACTTTCTGATACAATCTGTTAAATAATTCAAATATACTTTCTCAGGATGTGTCATCTGTTGGCAGGTAAACAATAGGAAATACTTCAAGGTTAGAACAAACAGAGGAGGTCTTTAATAGTAATATAACAGGAGCCGTATTACAGAAACTTCCAATCTTAAGTCTTAGGATAGGAAGAGTCTAAGATAGGATTTTTCCCAATCTGGTATTACAGATGCATCTGACCTTCCTTCATCCTATTTTATTTTAGGAAATATTCAATAAGCCTACTTAATCCAACATCACTTATCAACTTTTATGTCTGTTTACTAGCAACCAAAACTTCTTTTCTCATCTCACAGAACTTTGTTTCAATGATAAAAATAACGCTTACACACACTAAAACATACAACAAAGCGAAAACAACAATGGGTACTTAACAAGACAGAGGAGTTAGAGGTTTTGGTATCTGTAGAGCAAACTTAAGGTGTTCTTTTTGGGAAATTTACAACAACGCTAACTTAGAAGATTAAAAAAACAACAACGGTGGACTAAGATAGCACACAATCTCTGCTGTATCCAGTATCAATTTTGTCAAAGCAATAAAAGAGTAGCAATACGGAATAAACAGGTTAGCTAACACTAGGTTAGCTGCTGTTACAACACTTCCGTTAGCTATTATTAACAAACACTACCAATAGCTTTTCCAAGCTATTCTAGCTGTTACCTAACATTACTGTTAGCGACCACTACTGCTAGCTACTGTTAACTAATAATACGTTTAGCCACTGTTAGAGGACACTACCATTAGCGATTTTTAGTGAACACTACAGTTAGCTACTGTCAGCAAACACTACCTGTAACTACTGTTGGCTAACACTACCATTAGCTACTATTAGAGAACACTACTAGGCCTATTAGCTAGTGCTAGCAAACACTTCCGTTAGCTAGTTAGTGAGTTAGCTGTTACTACAGGTGGGAAAGTGAAAATTAATGGTTTTCCTTTTTATTTAAGATTTTGGAAAGCTGTATGCTTGTTTAATATGCTTTTCCTATCTTTGAGCTAGCATAAGAACATTGACTTAGGAACTTTTCATCTGTAATGTCTTTTCCAAATTCATATCCTAGCCCTAATAACTGTGCTTAGCGTTAATACGGCCCCAGATTACTAAAGAGGACAATATTGCTCATAAACAGGAATAATAATGTTGGAAAAAAAGAAGGAAAGAATGAAAAGGAAAAGAAAGAGAACCAGTGACTGTGAGGCATGAAATTGCACAACTTGGCTCCTCACATAGCCTCGGTAAAACCTTTCATTTGGAATAATTAACCCCTATCTCTCCAGTCCTCTGTCCTATCCTCCTCCATCGCTCAGTCTTCTTCCTCTCTCGTCTTTTCACGCCCTCCTTCCCCTGCGACGGTCCAGCAGCTGAGAGAGGAAATTATAATGTTCTCTTTCTGTCTCTCGTTCCCTCTTTCACACTCGGCTCTCTCTCCTGGCTTCTGGTCATGCATTTGGCTTTTTCCTGCTGACATGATTCACAGTAACCACACACAATCACACCACATGGGCATACATGTACAAATGCAACATTGACTCATGCTCTGGTTGTCTGGCTGTCTGACTAACTCAAGGGATTGTCTTGTGCACTCTCCAGGTGGTGGCCTGTTGCGTGAAAGCGTACAATTTCAGCTCATTTATGGTCACAAATTGAGCTGTTTACCTTAGAAACTGGTGATAAATAGAATAATTTAGACAAAAATTTCAATGGGTAGCATGACGTGGGGTCTCACGGAGCATGATGGGTTCACGCACCCACACCCACAATCATATCATTTAACAATAACTAAGGAAGCAACTGATAAAAACGGATTCAGGTTGATTCCCAGTTTTAGCTGATTCGGAGCATGTTAACTAGGCCTAGTTTTTGAAGTTAAATGGGCAAGGAGGTAGGCACAACTCTTCTGACTGACTGATGTCTCTCAAAACACAAAGATTTTCTTTCTTTCTCTGCTTGTTTTAGCTTCGTGATACCAAAAACCTGACGACTGTTGATTAATAACAGCATATTCACACCTTCTTAAACTAAATAAGCACAGGGTTAACAAACTGTCGCTTGAACTCCATCACAGGTTTACTGTAGATTTGCATACAGTATATAAATATGTATGCAATCATACAGGCTGACATACATTTCTGTGCTTCAGTCATTCTGCAGTGTTTTCTCTGTATGGCTCTTTAACAGTGGATGCATCATCAGCCCCTGAATACCCGTCATTCAGATGATGCTTTTTGATGATGCTGTAAATTGTGGAGAGCTTGTTTATCACAAGTGGCTGAGGGGTGTCAAAATAACACATCCACAGGTTAGTCTGACGAAATCTTTGCCGCCTTACACAACAAAAAAGCTAAAGTGATAATTCTTAACATTACACCAGCTCTTTCTGAACCCGTCTTTTATCAGAGGATGTAGCTGAGTTTTTTTTGGGGGGGAGGGAATCCCCTCTGATCTCTGGCAGAAACTGAGCTGCATGTAGACTCACTCCTTGGGACTGTGCTTCTGTTTGCATTCCTGTCAGAGTGAGGAGGCTGTGGTCTGGCGCCTGCTTCCTTCGTCCCTCGATATAACTTCAAGGACATCACATCACAGGGGAGCCTGGAGGGAGGCAGCGTGATGTATCACTACACCGGGCATCACGCCTATCCCATCTGAGGCGGGTGAGATGGCTCATATTTCATCTCAAAAGCTTGAGTGTCATAATGCTGTTTATTTCCTAAATAATGGCTTATTGATGGTAAATAGGATATAGTATATGATAGTGTCATTGTTTTCTTGTCTGACTCTTGAGTATTATTCTTATTATTTTATCAGAAAAGTGAATTTCAACAAGATAGACCTTACGGTATATTTATTAATTAAATAATAGCCTGCATTGGTGGACTGGGGCTGTCTGCGGAGCAGAAGTGAAAACAATAACATGGGCACCAGTGCACAGCAAGTCGTGATGCTTTTATGGTTAAACAGCTCCAAACTGGTTAAGATTAAAATTATTTTATTTTGTGACTAATATAAACCATAAACTACTACATCTCTGCAATGAAAACACACAAGGAATTGTTAACTCATCACTTTTTCTTCAGTGGAACAACACCCCAGATGACACAAACTAAAATGTGTGCTTTCTTGTCAACATGTTTTCTCCCCTTGAAGGGCACATAGTGCATTTCATCACATTTTCTCCAATGGATGGGCACCCTTGATGGCACTTTATTGCATTTTCGTACAGATTGGGTAACCATAGGGGGAACTTCATAATGTTTTTTTGATGAGAAGACTGATAGCACTCTCATGTTTGTCGGCTGTGCTAGCTACCAGCCAGCAGTTGGTTACATAGCCAACTGTCGCTAAGATGAAGAGAAATTTTAAAAATATGAATAATAGAAAATGGAGAGGTTCTAGAAGAGAGGGTAAACAAACTAAATTGTATGCTTCTTTATAAAAAGTTAGGTGTTAAGATTGATAATGATGACACTCTAATGATTTTACATAAAGCTACCACCATGGGCCAGTTAGCATGGCGTAGCACAAATTAGTAAATTTACAACAGTGTTAACTTTGAGATAAAAGAAAGAGAGTGGGCTAAGATAGTCTCTGCCGTATCCAGCATCTCTTGTGGAAAAGCAGTAAAAGAGAAGCCATACAGATTAAACATGGTAGTGAACAACTAGCAAACACTACAATTATTTAGTTAGTAAAGTAAGGTAACTTCTACTACAGGTGGAAAAGTGAAGGTTAGGATGGGAACAATGAATAGGAACAGAGTGACATGTTCAAGAGTCTCAGCTGGTTGCCTGGCAACTCCATCCAAGAAGATTTCTGGATGTTAATCCAAAGGTGAATTTTTAGTTTCTACACTTTTTACATGATTTTTATGGATTAAACAAATTACTTATAATGTGTTTCTTAGTGGGCTTTACGGGTAATGGTATGCAATTTTTTAAATTTATCTTTTGGACAGAACCAGGCTAGCTGTTTCCTCAGGTATTCATGCTTAACTAATCTAAGCTAACCTATTCAGCTCTAAAGTAACTATCTCAGTAATGGCATGAGAGAGAGAGTAAGAGTAGCCTACTAAATGCGGTATTATCTTTTTTAACAGTTCAGTATTACTTTGGAGGAAAAAAAAGCTTTTCGCTAATCGAGATGTAATTATTTAGTCTTCAAACCATACTCTAATGACTTTACATAAAGCTACCACATGCAACTGGTTAGCTTAGCATAGCACAAAAACTGAAATGCGGGGCCTGGCTCTTTCTAAAGGTAAAATCCGCCTGTCAGTCCTAGAGGTCATTAATCAACATGTTAATTTTAATCTTGATTGTTTAATACGTAGAAAAACAGAAAAATAAAATAATTCGTCCTTTTTTATACTGTTTCTTGCTGGGAGATGTAGTTAAATTCCTGCAGTGTCAGCTGGTTGCCAGGCAACTTGCTAGGTAACTCCCTCCATGAAGGTCAGACGTTAACGCTTCACTAAAGGTGAATTTTTCGTTTTTACATTTTTGTTTTTTACACGTATTTGCATCGATTAAACAAACGATGTTTATTAGTAAGCTTTACATGTAGGCCTACTGGTAAGTGGATTTAGCTTCATATTTAACGGGTAAGGACAAACATGAAACTGGTATAGGCCTAAATCTTATGTAATTCGAGGCAAGAAATATAGAATTTCTTACCATTAGAAATTATTAATTCAACAATTCAGTGTCATTTTTGGTCAAACTTCGAAAACATAATTTAGTCTTTAACCTTACTATTGCTCTCCAGGGCATTACCACCCGTTTTATGCTACTTAGGCTATAGTAAACGATCTGGTTCTCGAAAAAAACAAAAAAGCAGATTTAATAATAAGTGGATTTGCTCTGTAAATAAGACACACTTGACACACACCTGTTTAACACTTTTATACTGTCTTTAACAGTGATTCAAGTTGACCATATTCTGTGAGTATGTCCTCCATCTGGGGTTTGGCAGGACAGAGTCCTTGTTGTGTCATATTTCTCCTCCTTCTCCATCCTTCTCTTCCCTCCCTTGGTCGTTCACAGCTCTCCGCCCATTAGAGAGTATTGGCAGCGTGTGGCGCACGGCGCACAGCGTGGACTTGGAGATGTCTTGGCAGCATTACGCACGACGACACGATAAACGCAAGAGCCTCCTTTAGAAGAACAGGACACTTTGAAACTGAACTGGACTGACTTTCAACTTCTGTTTTGCACAGCACTTCTCTCGCTGCCTCCTCAAGACGTTTTTCTTATCTTTTCCTGTCGGCGGATGAGACTCAGACCTCCCCTCCGCAGCAGCAACAGCAGCAGCAGCCTCGGTGGGTCTGGATGACTTCTCCTCCTCTT